>PVIH01019933.1:0-33975 GCA_004025045.1 Sigmodon hispidus | reverse complement strand
TGTTAGGTGGTATCTCAAAGTTGTTTTGATTTGCATTTCTCTGATGGCTAAAGATGAAGAGCACTTTTTCAGGTGCCTTTCAGCCATTTGTAGTTCCTCTGCTGAGAATTCCCTTTTTAGATCTGTACCCCATTTTTTGATTGGGTTATTCAAGGTTTTGGGCTCTAGATTCTTGAGCTCTTTATATATCTTAGAGATCTGCCCTCTATCACTTGTAGGGTTGTTGAAAATCTTTTTCCATTTTGTAGTTGCCATTTTGTCCTATTGACAGTGTCCTTGGCTTTGCAGAAGCTTCCTAGCTTCAGGAGATCCCACTTATTGATTGTTGGTCTTAGTGTCTGTGCCACTGGTGTTATATTTAGGAAGTGGTTGCCTGTGCCAATTTGTGGAAGTGTATTTCCACTTTCTTTTCTATCAAGTTCAAAGTGGCTGGGTTTAAGTTGAGGTCTTTGATCCACTTGGATTTGAGTTTTGTTCAGGGTGACAGGCTCAGATCTATTTGCATTTTTCTACACACTTCCATCTAGCTATGCCAACACCATTTGTTAAATATACTATCTTTTTTCCATTGAATGTTTTGTGCCTCTTTGTCAAAGATGAGGTGTTCATAGGTTTTTGGGTTAATGTCTGGATCCTCATTTCTATTCCATTGATCCTCAAGTCTGTTGACCTGATGTGGTGGGAGGGGGAAGGGACCTTGAATAAGGATATACAGGGATGGAAAAAAAATTCAGAGGGAAAGCTGAACACAAAGTAAATATATGTATAGCAATCTTATTTGCATTATCACCCTTGATAAGTCATGCTTATGATTTTTATCTTCTTTATAGTTATTGTTAACTTATCAGCATTTTAAATTCATTTTACTGTTTTTCTTGATAAATACAAAATAAAGAAAAAAAGTAGAATAAACACAGCTATAAACAACACAATAAAAGGCTTTACAGGAAAAAAAAAAGATTACTATTTCTTTACTCTCCTTCTTTGTTTTGCCTCTCACTCAACCATCTTCTCTTATGCTTTGTTTCCATATCTACTTGCTGACTCCCTGTGATGATCCCAATTTATTCAGTGGTCTTCTCTATTTCCTCTGCCCAGGGGAATCCCTGGATATCTCTCTTAAGTTACTTCTGTTACCTAGCTCTTCAGGGGTTGTTGTTTGGAGCCTGGATATTCTTTGCTTTATGTCCAAAATTTGTTGTATGAGATATTTGGGCCAGAGGTTTTGACCTTGCCTTAGGTGGCTTTTATCACCCAAAGAAATGATTTAGATTCTTATATTAATTTTATACTGTTTGGCCTATGTCTTAAGCATATTGCTAGCTAGCTCTTTCATCTTAATTCAACCTATTTATAATAATCTACCTGTCATGTGGCCCAGCTGTGGCTCACCTGGATTCCTTACTTGGTTCTTCTTCAAAGGTTGGATGGAGACTGATTCCACCCTCCTTCTTCGTGTCTCTGCTCTGATTCTGTACTCAATTTTAAATGGTGTTGCACATAGGCCAAACCAGTTACTTTATTTGCAGAATACAGAGAATATTTCCATCACAAAAATTCACTTATGATTTTGGTTATTAATAATCTTAATTAAGAAAAAAAACATTTTCTTTGTTTCATATTTTTTAGTACAAATGATTAACACCATGAATAAATCTGTAAATATTTTAGTAAGGTATTAATTTGTGTTTCTCATGCAAACAATATGGCTGCCTTTTGTGTCTCTCATGCAAACTATATGGCTGCCTAAACCTCAACCTTAATAACCTAAGTCCCTTTAAAATCTGAACAGTTGTATGAAAATACAGAAACTGGCAAGGAGCCACTTTTTTATTTGAAGCAGCACTGAAAATAGTGTCAAATCACTGAGAAACATAGCAACTACAGATTTTATCTATATCCTAAATAGCTTCTGAAAGTCTCCCAAGTTTCTTTTTTATTATTCCTTTCTCTACCTACAAATTGTTTCATCAAAACTGACTTTTATCTTGTCCCTTAATTTATCTCACTTGAATGTTTATTATTTTAAAACAATAGGGTATTTTTGTCTTAAAAACTAACAGATTTCTTGTGCAAGCTTTGGAAATGATATGTGCTGCAAATCCATCTTTATTTTGTTCTAAGCTATAAGATATATTTTCCTAATGATTGCATTTGTAAGCATGAATTTTACTATTTTGAGTCTGCTCACATGAATTCTGAACCATCCCTTTAAAATAACACTGACCATATGATTTACTGTTTAGCTCATATGTTTTTTCAAAATAGATAAACTAAATCCAAACATTTCTATGGATTGGATACCCAATCAATGTACTTGTCCATGCATAAGATTGATTTTTTCTCTTGCAAAAGCTATTGATTGCTTATATCACTAGAAAATGGAATCATTTGAAATTTCATCATCTATCTTTTCATGTTAATTGATGTTGTTGTACTTATAAAAGTATATGACTTATGTCTTATTTAGAAAACTATATTATTGCTATTTTAAAGTTGTGGACTCTCTGTCATGTCCAGAAAACATGAACAGCAGGCATCATGGTCCTTCTTTTTTTAAAATCTTTGTGACTCAATTACAGAAAGCTCTCTGAACTGTTAGTGAATTATTATAATTTAGATATATCAGGTAGAATCAAATATTCAATACTCATATAATCTCTATAGTGACCAATTATAGATCTCTATATGTGGCAAAATGAAGGTATTTTGAGAAGGGGCAAGAGTTATACTTATCTTTGGTATAAAGATATGTATTTAGAATACAGTTAGATAGCATATTGGTTTAGGAAAATGGCAAACATAGGTTTTTCCTTTTGAGTTTATAATTACTCAATCCATGGATAACTTACTAGGTTTACATTACTAAGTATCAATTCTCTCCTGTTAAATGGGCATTGAATACAAATGAAGACAGCTGTTGGTTTTCCCCAAACTAAAAGTTTCAATCCAGTTTTAAAGCCTGTGATCCACAAACTGACCTTTCACTGTACCTGCAGTGATGCAATAGTAGTCTAAGTACTTACCCACAAATAAATATAGTTCTGTCTGTTATTTATGCAAACATTTTTCAAAAGATTAAAATGAATACAGGCAATAACACAGACCAAAACGCAGAAGCTGTTTAGCTTCATGAATTTTCATTTGTAACTTGTTGGCTTTAATTAATCAATGAATGGGATCTTTTTCAGAATATCTTTTACTACAACATTTTATTGTGCTGCCCTTTATTAATGCAGTTGTTTCAGTATTTCAGGATCACATATATGCTTTTATTCATTTGTTGTTGTTTTTGCAGGGTTATAAATATTATTCTAAGTTTGTTCTTCTACATGTGAGCATTCTGTTTTCTCAGTGCTATTTGTTACAGTTGCTATCCTTCCTATACTGTATATTTTAAATGCCTTTCTTTCACATGAGATGATTATAATTTTATGCATTCATGTTTAGATTTTCAAATTTTTTCATGACCTATGTGTTTGATTTTGTACTAGTACAATTCTAAATATAGCTTGAAATCTGGCAGTGTAATTTTTTCAAAAGTGTTCATTTTGTTCAGAACAATTTTGAATATACACTGTCTTTATATATGCATATAACATTTATGATGCTGTCTTTCAATTTCTGTGAAGAATGTCATAAATATCTTAATTGATATTGAATTCAATCTGTAAATTGTTTTTGGTAGGATGATATAGTTTCCTAATATTCATTCTATCAAACCATCAACATAGAACAACTTTTTATATTTAGTATCTTCCTCAACTTAAGTCTTCAGAAATTTATAGTTTTCATTGTATGGGTCTTTTACACCATTTCTACTTGGTGAGGCTTATTATTATATATGATTACATAAATTGTAAGTAAGAAAGTTTTCATGCTCTTTTAGCATACATATCATTGGTATGTATAGAAGTTCCAGCTATTGTAAAGTAATTTTGTATTTGAAAATTTGCTGTCATTATTTGCTTATTAATTTCTGCAAGTTTT
This sequence comes from Sigmodon hispidus, assembly GCA_004025045.1. NCBI lineage: Eukaryota > Metazoa > Chordata > Mammalia > Rodentia > Cricetidae > Sigmodon > Sigmodon hispidus. The sequence continues at coordinate 29,985 of PVIH01019933.1, read as the reverse complement.
TTGGTAGAGTATTTTAGACTATTCTATGAGTAATATATTATTGGCCAATAAGAATAATGTGATTTCTATTTTATTATATCACTTTATTTCTTTTGTGTTATTTCTGTAAATAGTGAACCTATAAATATATTGTACTAAGTTGGTCAATATAGTCCAGGAAATTGTCATAACAAGTTGAGAGAGCATTTATAAAACATACTTCCTCATGAGCTAATCTAGAGTCTGTCTGGGGGCCTAGCAACATATGCTGTGAGTACTCCTCAATATGCTCAGCCAATGATGTATGGCTATGCAATTTTGCCTGATTATGCCCAGTCAATGAAGAATGGCTTGGGAGCTGGAAGGAGTGTATATTAAGGTTTTCCTCATTGCTAAAGAGAAAAGTCTGCAAACTGCTTTTTCCTGAGTCCTAGAGTCTACATTATTGGCCCTGCATTTTTTCACCCTGTCTGTCATCTAAGGGAACTTTTAGGACTCAGCAACAATATATCAAAAAACATGGCTAGTGGAAAGCCTTGCCTCACTATTAATTTGAATTGCTTTTTATTTTTCTCCATTTGGAATTACTTGGGCTGTGGGTTATAATTTTTGTAGTTCGTTTATGATGAAGTATGTTACCTCCAGTTTTACTTATTTGTCTCTGTTATGAAAAAGGTAAAAATTTGTTGAGTGTTTTTAGCATCTATAGAAATGATCATATGACTTGGTTCTTTACATTCACTTACATGATTTATTGCAATAATTGGCCTAAATGTGTGTAACCTTGACTGCATCTTTGAGATAAAACCAACATGATCATATTGAATAATTTTATTTATATGTGACTTTATCCAGTTTGTAAATATCTTATTAAGAATATTTGTACCTATATTCAACAAAGAAATTGGCCTATAAGTTGATGTTTTTGTTGTTGTTGTTGCTGTATCTTCCTGGTTTTGGTCTATCTCACTTCTAACCCACTAATATATTCATTATTTTAAATAAATATAATAAAATTTATTTAAATAAAATTCATGTTAATCTTTTTAAATCATTTAAATATTATTTTTAATATTTTAACACTACTATATAACAAAATACTAAATTTTCTTTTGTTTAAAACTATATATTTATTATCCTCTTCTCATTTAAGAGCCTGTTAGGGCAAAGTGTAGGCTGTTAGTATAACCACGTCTCACTTCCACCAGATCCAATATCTGTTCAAATTAAGTTAATCCTCCACAATAAAACTTAGAAAATATATAAGCTATACCAGCAAATTCAAAAGAAGTGGAACACACACACACACACACACACACACGCACACACACACAGACACACATTAAAAACCACTGATAATAACAAAATAACAAGAACCAATAACTATCAATCAATGGTATCTACCAATACCATTGCTCTACATTCTCCATTAAAAATACAGAGTAACAGAATGAATGCAAAAATAGGATTAGTTCTCCTGCATCCAAGAAACACACTGCAATATCACATGAGGCTAATACAGATGGAAGATAACATCACAAGCAAACAGACCAAAGAAGGAATCTAAGGTTTGGTCAAACCAGTGTTTAATATCTAACAAAATATAACTTAAGCTAAAATTAATCCAAAGAAAGGGGGATGAACACAGAATTGTAATCAAAGCAAAAATCCACCAGAATGGCATTTCAATTAACAGTATCTAGTCCCTAAAATAAATAGTACCAACTTTAAAAAATAAACATTAGTATATTTTAAATAATGTACTGACCCTCACAAATTATTAGAGGAGTATTCAATGCCCCACACTTACAAATGATGGGTAAGTCAAAGTGTAAACAAAGAAACAGTGGAACTAACAGACATTATACATTAAATGTGTCTAAAAGATATTTACAAAACATTTTACCCAACCCCAAATAATATACCTTATGTAACTATGTCTAGAACTGACCACATATACAGATACAAAACAAAGATCAACAGCTACAAAAAAACCCTAAAATTATCCCATGCATCTTGATAAATCAACATGGATTAAAGCTGGATGTCAGCAAAAATTGAAGCACTAGAACTTCCAAACTCGTTGAAACTGTACAACTCTCTACTAATAAAAATTTGGTGAAGACAGTAGTAAAGCAAAAAAAATAAAAATATTTTAGAAATACACAACACATCCAGACTTATGGGACACAATGAGATTTGTTCTAGTTAACAAGCTCATATTACTAAGCACATATATAAAACTTTGGAGATATCTCATACTATCAACTTAAAAACACACCTAAACTTTTTAAACATAAAGAAGTAGTCAATCCCAAAAGGAATAGACAGCAAAACATAATCAAACTTAGAGCTCTAAGAAACAAAAGGAAAGAAAAAATAACAATACAAACAGGCACTAAATGAAAGAGATTTTTTGTAAAGGAAAGTTAAAAGACAATCATACACTCATACAAACAATTTAAAGACAGAGAGGGACATGAAAAAGATCAAAAACAAAAAGGTAATATAAAAACAATGACAAAAGAAATCCAGAGACTCTAAAGGACATGGTTTAAAAACCTGTAATTTATATCTAGTTGAAAAATCTAATAGACATGTTTAATTCTCTCGACAGGTTCCACTTACATAAAATCAGAATCAGATATGCAGTTTGAATATACATATAACACATAATAAAAAGAAAGTTTTTAAAATTCTCTCACTCAAGAAATCAATCAATCAATAAAAATTTAAAATCTCAGGGAAAGATGGTTTTATTGCAAGGTTCTAACATAGTTAATGTAAATTATCTTCAGTTTATTTAACAAAATAGAAACAAATATTTTACTGTTAAACTTCTATGGCTAATATACATCTTTAGAAAAGTAGCTGGATATAAGATAACCACGTATATAAGCTAAGGGCAAATGAATGAGAAAGAAATTATGGAAACAACACTTTAGCCACAAATAATATAAAATATTTTGAGGTACCTATAACCAATTAAGTGAAAAATACTGCATAATAAAATTTTAAAGTTCTTGAAGAGGGAAATTGAAGAAGACATTAGAATATGGAAAGAACTTCCATGCTCATGGATTGGTATGGTGCATCAAATAAAGATTGCCTGAACATCAGAGGTCATAGCCAGGCACAGAAAGCCATAGGGTCAGGCAGTGGTTGTAAATGACTTTAATCTTTGCACTCAGGACAAAGAGAAATAGATCAATCTGGATCTCTGTGAGTTCAAGGTAAAACAGAGCCAGACAAGGGTGGCACATCAAAAGCTGGGAATTGATCTACATAGAGATTCAGACATATCATTCTCAAGCATATATACAAAGGATGTTTTATGCTTCCACACTAACACTTAATACATTTTCACTGTTGCTCTATTCATAATAGTCAATAGCTGGAAACCACCTAGATGCCTGTTAATAAAAGAATTGGTAAAGAAAAAATGTGGTATCTTAACATAGTGATGTATTCATAAAAATGACATTATGAAATTGGCAGGCAAATGGATAGAATTAGAAAAATAGTCATCTTTAGTAGGGTAATCTACATATAGAAAGATAAATATAATAGTATTCATTGAAATGTGTATATTAGACAATATAACCAACCTCCAATCCATAGACCTAGAATGATTAGGCATACAGGAATGAACTAGGAGTCACATGATTCTCCTAAGGAGGGAAAATTTAAATGGATTTTATCAATAAAATGTAGGCATGTTAGCATTCAAATCAGAGAAGATGAACAGAAGATAGAGAGACATTATTGAACAAGGAGAGTATGTAAAGAATTACAACTAGAATTATAGGACATGGTGGCTATCCTATAAAATTCTAGTGGCATGAAAAATTCTCAAAATACATGAAGGTAACTCTAATGAGTTCTACTAATTAGGAAGATAAAAGAGTCACATCTGGTCATATCTTGTCACCAAACAAGTCTTCTAATACCAGAACTGGTTTTTATTCAATTTAGTTGTTGGCCAAAGTGGTTCCATTGAAATTCTCACACAACCCATGCTAATGCTAAGACACCTTTGTTGTTCTCTGAAAACTGAATGTTGGCCACCATTGCTTAGGACAACATCCACATAATTCATAAAACCTGAAGAATTTGAGCTGGGCCTGACATGGAGCCTATGATCCTATGTCTAGAGTGTGGTAAAACACTCTGCAGGCTATCAGAAAGAAAGATAAATATTAAACTAGCCACAAACAGTGATCTACAGTACATCTTGTGTGTAAAATAGGCTAATGCAACAGTGGCACAGCATTTATCGGAATAGGTGATTTCACTCAATGCTCACTCCATGAGACAGAAGTCACACCCAACACTGAATGACCAAGAAACAGACATGATAGCCCAGAGACCTAGGGTAAAGCCAAATACTAAATGTCAAAAATAAACAATCAAATAAAACAAGTAAAAAAATAAAATAATGCTTAATGATTTTTTGCTATACTCATAGATTGGTGCCATAGTCAGCCATCATCAAAGGGTGTTCCTCCAATACCAGATGGGAACATCTAAAGAGATTCACAGCAATATATCATGCAGAGAAAAAAAAAACCTTGGAATACACAATCTTAAATGGGATGTCCTCATGAAATACATCTCCACAAAGCATAGGTAACCTATGGAAATACAGAAAGAGTGTAATAGCCAGACTAAGTGAAGAATACCCAGAAAACAAAGCTTTTGGAACCAAGTGATTATGACACATGCAAACTCACAGGGACGGAAAGAACAAGAATAGAGCTTAGTGAGATCTATACCAGTCCTCTCTGTGTTATTATTGCTTTCACCTTAGTACTTATATGGGACCCCTGAGTTTATAAAGAAATGTATTTCTGATATTATACCTGCTCAGGGTTATTTTCTTTTCGTTGAGTTGGTTTGTCTAGCTTCAGTGTGATGGTTTTGATTTTTTTTTATTATTATTATTATGAAAGAAGAAGTCACATTTTCTGCCCTTGTATATCCTTATTCAAGGTCCTTTCCCCCATCCCACCATGTCAGGTCATCGTCACTTCTCCATATCTCCACATCCCACCCATCACCCCAACCCCTCACCCCCAGGCAGGCAGTCCCAAGGTCCCAAGGTCTCTATATTACTTAGTTCAACCTCCACTCCTGGCAAATCCAGTTTCCTCCCCCCAACATCAAGACTGGGTCAGGTGTTCCTGTAGGGGGAGTGGGATCCAAGGAGTCAGTCCAAGGTGTTTCTGATCCCAAAGTGTTCAGCAGTTGTGATTTGCAGATTGGGCATGCTTTGCTGTTTTTTTTATTTAGAATCAACTAATGAGTGAGTACATCCCCTGCTTATCTTTCTGGGTTCGTCATACCTCGCTCAGGAGGATATTCTACAAATCCATCCATTTGCCTGCAAATTTTAGAATATCATGTTTTCTTATTGCTGAGTAGTACTCCATTGTGTAGATATGCCACAGTTTGTTAATCCATTCTTCGGTTGAGGGACATCTAGGTTGTTTCCAGGTTCTTGCTATTATGAATAATGCTGCTATGAACATAGTTGAGCTAATGCATTTGGAGTGCGACTGTGCATCTTTAGGGTGTACACCCTGAAGTGGTATTGATGGGTCTTGGGGAGATTGATTCTCAATTTTCTGAGAAACCACCATACTGCATTCCAGAGTGGCTGAACAAGGTTACACTCCCATCAACAATGGAGGAGTGTTACCCTTGCTCCACATCCTCTCCAGCATAGGCTGTCATCTGTGTCTTTTATCTTAGCCAATGTAACAGGTGTCAGGTGGTCTCTCAAAGTTGTTTTGATTTGCATTTCTCTGATGGCTAAAGATGATGAGCACTTTTTCAAGTACCTTTCAACCATTCATAATTCTTCTCCTGAGAATTCCCTTTTCAGATATGAATCCCATTTTTGATTGGGCTATTCAAGGTTTGGGGCTCTAGATTCCTGAGTTCTTTATATATCTTAGAGACTAGTCCTCTATCACTTGTAGGGTTGTTGAAAATCTTTTCCCATTCTGTAGGCTATCGTTTTGTCTTATTGACAGTGTCCTTGGGTTTGCAGAAGCTTCTCAGCTTCAGGAAATCCCACTTATTTATTGTTGATTTTAGTGTCTTTACCACTGGTATTACGTTTAGTAAGTGGTTGCCTTTGCCAATTCGTAGAAGTATATTTCCCACTTTCTCTTCTATCAAGTTCAAAGTGACTAGGTTTATGTTGAGGTCTTTGATCCATTTGGATTTGAATTTTGTGCAGGGTGAAAGGCTTGGATCTATTTAAAATTTTTGCTCACTACCATCCACCTATGCCAGCACCATTTGTTAAGTATACTATCTTTTATTCCATTGAATATTTTGGGCCTCTTTGTTGAAGATCAGGTGTTCATAGGTTTTTGGGTTAATATCTGGATCCTCAATTCTATTCCATTGATCCACAAGTCTGTTTTTATGCCAGTATGAGGTTGTTTTTTTTACTGTAGCTCTATAGTATAACTTCAAATCAGGGATGGTGATACCTCCTGAGGTTCCTTTGATGAGTAAAATTGTTTTAGCAATACTGGCTTTCCCGTTATTCCACATGAAATTGAGTATTGTTCTTTCAAGTTCCATAAAACATTATACTAGGATTTTGATGGGAAGTCCATTGAATCTGTTGATTGCTTTTGGTTGAATTACCATTTTAATATGTTGATCCTACCTATCCATGAACATGGGAGAGCTTTCCATTTTCTGATATCCTCTTAAATTTCTTTTGTCAGTGATTTAAAATTTTTGTCAAATAGTTCTGTTACTTCTTTGGTTATAGTTACACCAAGGTATTTAATACTATTTGTAGCTATTATGAAGGGTAATGTTTCACTTATTTCTTTTTCAGCCCTTCTATCTTGAGTGTATAGAAGGGCTACTGATTTCTTTGAGTTAATCTTGTATCCTGCTACATTACTGAAGGAGTTTATCAGCTATAGAAGTTCCTTGGAAGAATTTTGTGGGTCACTTACGTATACAAGCCTATCATCTGAAAATAGAGATAGTTTCACTTCTTCATTTCCAAATTTTATCCCTTTAATCTCCTTTTGTTATCTTATTGCTTTAGCTAAAACTTTGAGAACTATATTTAATAGATAAGGGAGAGTGGACATCCTTCTCTAGTTCATAATTTTATGAACACCTGATCACAGATGGTTTTGATTTTATGTAATTATATTTCACTTTTTTGTGTTTGGTTGTTATCTTCTGGAAGCTTTTTCTTATTTATATTTTTATTTTTTACATAGCAACCACAGTTCCCCTTACTTTCTCCTGTCCTATTCACCCCCCACATGTGAGATATCATTCTATATGCTATGAATTACCATTAGATTTTAAAAGAACCATTTTGGCCTGTAGGAAGCCAGCTTATAGGCAGGTAAGAAACCAAAGTGTAGCTAAAATGAAAGTATGGCAAATTCACACAGAGTCCTTGCAAGCTGCTACTGAGAGAGCAAAATGTAAAAGTGCAGATAAGCCACAAGTTATGTGACAAAACATAAATTAATATAAACTGGTTAAATTAAAAGGCCTAGCAAGTAATGAACATGAGTTGTAAACCAAATATCTTGATGTTAACATAAGACTTATGTATTTACTGGGACTGTAGGTCCAGCTTATGAGACTAGATCAGTTGGAAATTTCTTACAAATTGCTTTCCAATGTTGGGAAATACATGCAAATAATGACTGAGAGGCTTAAAAAGGGGTTCTAGAGCACAGAAATTAAGCCAAAAATAGGTTCCGAGTTGTGTTTTCAAGTGTGCTGTGGTACAATGATCCCATGGCTTGGCATGTGGGCTTGAGCTACAAAATGTTGGGCTTACAGTGTATAGCTTAAGCTGCAACACAGCCTGGTCTTGAAGTCTCACAAAGGCCTTACTATAAGTACAAGCAGCATATAAAGATTTAAGGTTTCTGTTTATATAGACAAAAGGAGAACAGAGTCCAAGATGTCTTCTTAGTAGCAGCATTTTCTTTGGTGAGCTCTGTTTCTTGGTGACAGAGTTGTGGATTTTTAAATGTAAGGCTTTCTGACTCTACCTCAGTGGCAAAAACATGCATAAGACTCATTTGAGAGGCCTTGCTGTCAAACATTTAAATGAGGCTTAGGAGCAGCATGTAGTAGTGCTTTACTTCATGACATGTGGACCCTAAATTTCCCCAAAATTGAAGTAGAAAATGTGGTTCCTTTCAGTACCTCTGCCAAACTACCATAGCAGAGCCTTTAATCCTACCCACACCTTAGCATATTAAAAGTGTGGTCAAAAAAAAGGAAAAAGGTAAGAGATATATAGTAAAGACAGATTCAGTTCTATCTATTTACTTGCAAATTTCAGAATTTCATTTTTTTTGCTGCATAATACTCACTGTGTAAATATCTAACTTTTTATCATCCCTTCTTCAGTTGAGGGGAGTCTAGGTAGTTTTCTGGATCTGACTAGTACAAATAATGTGTTATGAACAGAGTTAAACAAATATTCCTGTGTTATGAATATTTGTTTAACTCTGTTCATAACACATTATTGCTAGTTATATGGCCAAGAGAGGTATTGCTGGATCATGCGGCGGATTGATTCCCAGTTTTATGAGAAACTGCCATACTGTCTTCCAGAGAAGCTGTGAAAGTTTACACTTCCACCAGCAATGAAGGAGTGTTCTCCTTGATCCACATTCTGTGCAGCATAGGCTGGAATCTATATCTTTTATTATGAATAAAGTTTTATTTTTATCCATGTGAAAGCTTGTTCAAACTCCCTTCTCCCTCCTGCCCCTCCCAGTTACTCTCTCTTTTCTCCATTTCCTTATCTTATCCCCAGCAAAGGCAGAAGGGCCCAAGGTCCAAAGGTGACTTAGTTCAGCATCTACTTCAGGCAAATATACTTTCCTCATCCCAACATCAAGACTGGGTCAGATGTTCCTCTGGAGTTAACGGGCTCCAACATGCCAGTCCAAGATGCTTCAGGTCCCAAGCTGTTCAGTAGTTGTGGTTTGCAACTTAGCCACTTTGACAGGTATAAGATGTTATCCCAGAGCAGATCTGATTTGCTTTTCCCTTATGGCTAAGCATGTCAAACATTTATTTAAATGTATCTTGACCATTTGATATTCTTCTTCTGGAAATTCTCCATTTAGATCTTTATTCCATTTGTAAATTGGATTATTTGGTATTTTGATGTCTATGTTCTTATGCTCTTTATATATTTTAGAGATTGTCCCTCTGTCAGTTGGAGTGTTCGTGAAGATAATTTTTCACTCTCTAGGTTGCTATTTGAAATGCTTCATCCTTTTCTAATTGAAGACAGAAAAGAATTGGATATAGGGAAGTACAAAACTGGAGAAATTCTTGGAGCATTAGTGTCAGAAAAAAATTGTAATTAGGATATAATATTAGAGAAAAAAAATATTCTAAATACTCAAAAATAGCCTGCATATTTGCTACTTCTTATAGATATTCTCATCAATTTGAAAACATGAACATTTTATTAGTGCATTTATTTTTAAGTCATACTGATTATTCTAATGTTTCTAACATTCTGACATGTGTGGGAGCAATAATTCATGATGATTTTTCAAATTTACTGGTCTTCCTTAGAGTATTAGTACTTTTGTAAAAAGACTTATTTTTTTTCACTTGATATCTGTATCTCATGTCTTTTTATCATTTACTATACCTGTCTAGCTATGTATCCTTTTCTGTTTTGTGAAAAACAAACCATGCAAATTTTTAGAATAAAAACCAATTCCTGTAAAATTTTACCTTAAAATTGTTTTTGATGTCTTTTGTTGTTTAATTGTATTTGTAGAAATGTATATATATATACATTTTATTATATCCATATCAGCCCATATAATTCAATTGCTGTAATTGTGAAGTCTGGCCTGTGTTACTTTGAAAAAACTATGTTGTCATTCTAACATCATATTTCAGCCACAATTTTTATGACAATATGCTCAGTGGCTTCGTTAACATTTATGAAGATATGATTCATAGCATCATGTAATTTTTTTCTTTTTAATTTCCTCATAATGATTTTCCTAAAAATTTAAACTTCCCATTCATTTTTCAGTTTAGGTACACTTTTACTCAAGTAATAAATTCTCAAAAATGTTAAGCCCAAATTCTATTGATGGTTTCCATTCTATTAAGTTTTGGGATATTGAATAAGTATAAATTTCCCCATTGTAAATAAGGCTTTCTGAAGATGTTTTTCTTCATATCTCTAGCATTTGTCAAATAATTATGAATCCTAAACAAAATATATGTGAACCTCTAATAAGTGTATAGGCTAAAAGTAATAATAAATTTACTAAATTTACTAGTCACAGACAATTCTACAAGAATTTAAGTGAAACATTTCACAAAAAAATTACTCGTGTGCCACTGGACTGTTCCAAGGATGGGAGCAGTTTCAGTTGTAAGCCCCAGTTTCTTGTACTGGCAAGATGTACAAAGAAAATTAAACACAAATGAAGAACTCATATGGAACACTTAATATGAAGTAAAGACATTCATGGTGATTAGTATTATAGTGGTGAAAGAAAATAGCTGCTAAAGGGAGTGGCATTATTTGAAGGTGTGGCTTTGTGAAGTAGGTGTGATATTGCTGGAGGAAATGTCTTACTGTGGAGGCAGGCTTTGAGATCACATATGCTCAAAATTCTGCCCACTTCCTGTTGCCTGCAAGGTGTAGGATGTACAGCTATTTCTCCAGCACCATGTCTATCTGCATGCCACCATGTCCCACCATGATGCTAATGAACTGTACCTCTGAGTTGTAAGAGAATCACTCAAATTAAATATTTTTCTCTGTAAGAGTTTCCATGGTCATAGTATCTCTTCATAAAATCCCTAACTAAGATAAGAATTTAAACCAATTTTTTGTACGTTAACTTCTTAATTTAATGTGGTTTTGATTAAAACACCAGAGATTTATTTCACCTAAAAAACTTTACCCTATATTTCACTTAGAAAAGTATAGACATCAATAATAATTAAATATGATCCTTTTTATATAATATAGTTTTTTTTCCATACAATATATTTTGATCATGTTTCCCCTTCCTTAACTCCTTCAAGAACATTCTCACCTCTTTGCCCATTCCACTCTATAAATAAAAATTCTCAAATAAAACAAAAGCAGTAAGGCAAAAGAAAAGCCAAAATAAAACCAGCCCCACTCCCCTACACACAAATGGGAAGAGAAGGGAGAAAGACTGTAAAACCATAGATGGTTATAGACTACAAGGAAGCAGTGTCCTCTAGATACAACAGGCCTGGTATACAAATGAACCCACAGAGGCAGTGACAACACAGTAAGACCTGCACAGTTCAAGCACTGAGAGGAAAGGGTAGGAACAGGGTACAATCCCAAACTAAGAAGCTATTTGCAATTGATTCTTGCAAATAAAGTTTTTCTAGTAGAGGGTCAGTGGGTATATCAGCTTCACCTCACGGAAAGCCCCATGCCCAGGAAAATTTGGCTAACACAAACCATGAATATATTGTTTTGTTTTGTTTTGTTTTGTTTTGTTTTGTTTTGTTTTTGCTGGCTTTTCAAGACAGGTTTTCTATGTGTAGTCCTGGGTGTTCTGAAACTTGCTCTGTAGACCAGCCTGGCCTCACACTCATAAAGATCTGATTGTCTCTCCATGCAGAGTGCTGGGAAAAAAGATGTGCATCACCACCAACAAAGATACTTAATACATAAAACAAGAATGAGATAGCTATAACTTATAAGATATAGCATAGTAATAACATATCTCTGTAAAAATTGAGTAAGTTTAATCAAAATGCCATAAATAGAGCCAAATACCTAAGAATTTAATTTTTTGTCTAGAAATAGTACCTCAAATTGATTTAATAGCTGACCTCCCATCAGCTTCCACCTTTTAAGGGAACCACTACCTACCATCATCTTTACACCTAATAACAAGCTTCCAGTACATGGATCTTAGGGAGATAAGCCATTTTCAAACCATAGAACCTCATGAAATGCAAGATTGTAAGACAACCGCTTAATCCCAAGTCTTGAAATGCAGGCCCCATGTTACCTCTAAGAAGTCACCTTCTGAGAATCAAAACGAGATACTCTGCAAGACCTACAAGATCTCTTAATCACTTAGTCATCTCTGCAGCTATAAACTTTAAATGAATAATATATACAAGCACTGAGTTAAAGAAAATACCCAAAATTATAAATACAAAAGGAACAAGAAAAAATAATCAATAAATCTATAATTAAAGAAACATTTAAATAGGAAAAGTGCTCAAAAACACAAGAAGAACTGAATCTAAAGACTTTGGAAAGAAAGATAGACAAACAGACAGTTCTGGCCAATAAAAAGGAAGCTTGAACAAGGATATACACATACAAATATGACTTTATTCATAATAAAAAGACAGAAATAAGTACCAGTTTATTCTACAAATAAAGATTAATGAAGATATAAAAGACGAAAATGTCATTCTAGCATAAAGAATACTGATAATAAGGGAGACATAAGTATTTTCCTCTCAATTTTGAATATCCTAAGATTTTTCAAAATTTTTAAATCTTAAAAATTATATAAGTTTAGAGGAATGGAGACTAATTTGTTTGTAAAATTGTAGAAATATGCGACTGTAAATTACAATCCTCATCACTGTTTTCTGTTTAACACAAATAATGAAAAATGTGTAGCATATAAATATGTAGTTAATATTAAGGTTCTGAAATTCTGAAAAAAGCAGGATTAAGGAAACATTTACTGTGTTTTGATAAACATCTTTAAATTACAATAGATTTTTTCCTTTTTACTTGCTTTTTTCAAAATCAATATCATTATATAAAAAAGCAAAACAATCAGAATAGATAACAAACAACCAATACAGTAATAAATTATATCACACTGAGATAAAAAACAAAGTGTTAGAGAAAAGCTTAAGATACTTTAAGTTGTAAAAGTAAATGAAACATTTTGTACTTCAGGGATGATCTTTTTTTCTTTATTATGAATAAAGTCATATTTTTTATCCATGTACATACTTGTTCAAGCTCCCTACCCCCTCCTGCCTCTTCCAGTCACTCTCTCTTCTTCACATCACTTTATCTCCTCCCCAGCAAGGGCAGGAGGTCCCAAGGTCTCAATGTGGCTTAGTTCAGCATCCACTCCTGGGAGCTTTCCTTGGATCTCACTCCCTCCAGAAGAACACCTGATGCAGTCTTGATGTTGGGGTCGGGGAAGATTCTTAAACTCAGAAAATAAACAATCAATGGATTTAGGAAGGCTGTGAAACTGACCATATTCACAAAGTTCTTTTTATCTAAGAACATGTAAGCAATAAAGACTACTTAGAGACACTTCAGGCCAGCTTCTTTTATCCCTGATATTGTACAAAGTCAGATAGTGACAGTTATCTAGAAAATTTACTTTGGTGTGGTCTTAGGATGCTTTTTGTTCTGTTTTTATCCATAGAATTTATCAAATATTTTTATCTTTGATATTGATGATTTAATATTTCACCACCATGTATCTGATTATAATTTTCATTTATTATCCTATGCTCCCAAATTTATGGCGGCATTTAATCTTAAGGGTAAGCATTTTTCCAATATATGGCATATTCTTCTACAGTTTCATTGATTATCCACTTTCAAATTTTATCTAGCTCCTTCTGGAAACTTAAATAGAATAATATTAGTATATCTTTGTTTAATGTGAAGAAATTCATTTTTTTTTCTCCCACAATTTGCCCTTTCAATTTGTCTTAAAGGCTTGATAATTCAAGTAATAAGCCCAGTATGTTCTACTTTTCAGCCATGTGGTATTGTCTTTCTTAACTTTGAAAATAGTGATAGTATTAAATCTTCTATCTCTTGATGAAGGCATTTTCTATAATCATACTTGATACTTCATATATTATATAATTTATATTTCTATGGTAAGAGTTGTCTTGAACATCTATATTGCATCCCTACTATCATTACCAATATCAGTCCTGGCTAAATGAAGGGAAAGGAAATTAATATACTCCTGAGTCCACTGTCATTTCCACCAACTCACCAGGAAATCTCTTGTTTCTTCTATCTGTCAGATATTTAGAATTTGCAAGAATGGATGTTGAGGTTACAGGGGCTATAAAGATATTTCAATAAAACTTCTCTAATCAATTAATCTGTTATGTCATCAGTACTCCCTTCCATTTTTCATCATTTGTGTTATAAAATTACAGGTTCCAGAATGCTAAAGCATTGTCTTTCTGTAATGAGTATCTTAATATCTTTAATAATGCCACTTGTAATAATGCCACTTGTAAAAAGCCTTCCAATCTTTCTTGATCATTCATATTAATTTGATATAACAAAACAGTTAATATTTTGAAAAAAATTAAATGAAATTTAATGTTTTTCCCAACTAATTTGATCTATGAAACACTATCTAACATAATTCTTTTGATAGAAAATGAAATCAGCTGTATGGAGAATATTTTACTTACCAACAGTAATTAGAATTTATTAGACAGTTGATAAATAAAAATAACAAAGATATAACTTAGCTTTTGTCAGCCCTGTATACTGTTGAATCACACAAAGTATGGAGATATTATTAATTAAATATTACATCAATAAAAATCATTGGAAAGTATCGTCAGTTGCGTTCTTTCTAAACCCAATTTTTGAAAGATCAAATGGTATCTCCCATAGCAAATGTAATGAATACTCTGATTTCATAATGTATTTTATTATTTTCTTATTTAATACCTTTAATTATTATTTCATGATTATACATCATGTACCCCATCAAACTCAATTATCAGGCCTCTCAGTTTCATACCCACTATTACAACCTCCCCATATACAAAAAAGCCCATTCTTGCTGCTCATTTACTTACTGGAGCATAATTAAACTCTCTGTGGCCAGCCCCTTAAAGAAAACAAGTCCTTCCTTATTTACTATCATACTGGCACAAAAGAGTAGAAAAGCTGGATGCTACAACAAAAGACCTAAGTAATATTATTGTTGGTTCAGAACAGAGTTCAACCTAAGTATATCAAAAATCAACATGATTTATAATACTTATAGCACATATTGCTGCATAAATTAAAATGTCTTAAAGGTAATGTTTCTCTCTCTGTGTATGTGTGTGTGTGTATATTCACATGCATGTATTCATTCCTAAATAAATGGACCAGTTTTACTAATTTGTTTTTATTCTTTTGCAAGGGACATGCTAATATTCTTTAAGTTATACAAATTTGGATATATATGTGCCATTGAAACAAGAACAACATAATTACATTTAATGTAGTGGTTTTGCATGTAACCCAGAGTGAGACAAAACTTACCATGTTGCCCAGTATTCTCTCAGACACATGATAGTTGTTGCCCTGGAACCACAATGTGAGATTACATACTATTTATCAATGCAATTTTGATCTTGCTTATGTAGATGTTAATAAAGGCATTTAAATTCAAGGTTTATTAATTGTATATATCAGTCATTCACTTTGGTGCTCATCATGATTTAAACAATGTCATATAATTAGACTGTTATTTTGCACATCTGCTTAATTATGAGGATTAAAAATATGCATTCATGCTTATTTATATAAGATATGTTTAACAACTAAGCAATATTTGTTGTGTTTTCTGATGTCTAAACATCTCAAATATTTCTTAACTATGTGAGATTTCTCAATTGACAATTCTATGTTTAGATGTGATATGGATTGTTTGAAATTTTTTCATATCTAGTTTCTTGAGTTCTTTCTACATTATGGATATTAGATCTTCATCTAATAAAAATAGTAATTGTTTTTTCATTGTATAGGTTATTATTATGTAAGATTAATGATTTTCTTTGACTTTGAGAAGCCTTTAAGTTCCATGGGGTCCCATTTATTAAATGTTGATTTTAGTGTCTGAGATATTGATATGCTGTACAGAAAGTTTTCTCCAGTACCGATGTGTTTAAGGCTATTACCCTATTTCTCTTATATCAGGTTCAGCATATCTGGTTTTATGTCAAGCTCTTTGGTTCACTATACTTGAGTTTTGTGAAGAGTGATAAATGTGAATGTATTTGCATTCTTGAACATGAAGACAACCAGTTAAACTAGCAACATTTGTTGAAGGTGTTATTTTTGTTCTAATATGTATCTTTATACTTTATCAAAAATCAAGTGTTCATAAGCATGTGGATTTCTTTCTAAATCTTTATTGTGATTCCATTGATAAAGTGTCTGTTTCTATGGAAATACTGTGTGTTTTTTATTATGATAGCTCTGCAGTATAACTTAAAATCAGAAATGGTGAAATTATTTTTCCTCTAATAGTCAGGATTGTTTTAGTTACACTGAGGTTCTTGTTTTATATATGAAGTTGAGAATTTTCCTTTCAAGATATATAAAGAATTGTGTTGGAATTTTGATGAGAATTGCTTTGAATCTTTAGATTGCTTTTGGTAGGATGGACATTTGAACTGTGTTAATCCTACTGATCCAAAAGGCATCAGAAATCTTCCCATCTTTTCATATTTTAAATTAATAAATTCTGTAAATAATTAAAGTTTTTAATTTGCAGGCAAATGGAAGGATTTGGAGAATATCCTCCTGAGCGGAATATCACAAACCCAGGAAGAGAAGCAGGAGATGTACTCACTCATTAGTGGACTTAGGAAAAAAAAAAAAAAAGATGTCATCGTACACAAGAACTCAAGGCTAGAACATAGCTAAAAGATATAGTGCCTCACTTCTGCATTGATGGCCTCTGGCAGGGGTGTGGGTGAGGAAGGGCTCATTTTCTTTAAGGGTCTGGCCACAGGGAGTCTAATAATGTTCCAGCACGTAAATGAGCAGCATGAATGGGCTTATTTGTAAATGGGGAGAGTGAGTGTGAATCTGACAGGACTGAAAAATGAGTTTGATGGGGTACATGGTGCAAAATCATCAAATAATAATATAAAAAATAACTTCAAATGAAAAAAGTAAAATAAAGTCTTTTTTATTAGGTGTTTGCCTCTATAACTGTCCACCTTTTAATTATTATTATTATTATTAATAACAAAGAAGTCACACTCTCTATCCTTGTATATCCTTATTCAAGGTCCATTCCTTCTCCCAACACATCAGTTCATTCTCTTTTCTCCACAACTCCCCATCCCCTCCCTGGGCAGGCGGCAGGCAGTCCCATGGTTCCACTGTCCCAATATTGCTTAGTTCAGCCTCTACTCCTGGCAGATCCAGTATTCTCCCCGCAACCTCAAGACTGAGTCAGGTGTTCCTGTAGGGGGAGTAGGATCCAAGGAGTCAGTCCAGGGTGTTTCTGACCCTAAGATGTTCAGTGGTTGTGGTTTGAAGCTTGATTTCATTTGGAATAACAGGAAAGCCAGGATTGCCAAAACAATTTTACTCAACAAAAGAACCTCAGGAGATATCACCATCCCTGACTTCAAGTTATAATATAGAGCTACAGTAATAAAAACAGGTACTGGCATAAAAACAGACTGGCGGATCAATGGAATAGAACTGAGGATCCAGACATTAACCCCAAAACATATGAACACCTGATCTTCGACAAAGAGGCCCCAAATATTCAATGGAAAAAAAAGATAGTATATATAACAAATGGTGTTGGCATAGCTGGATGGTAGAGTGTAGAAAAATTCAAATAGATCCAAGCCTGTCACCCTGCACAAAATTCAAATCCAAATGGATCAAAGACCTCAACATAAACCCAGCCATTTTAAACTTGATAGAAAAGAAAGTGGGAAATACATTTCTACGAATTGGCACAGGCAATCGCTTCCTAAATATAACACCAGTGGCACAGACACTAAGAACAACAATCAATAAGTGGGATCTCCTGAAGCTAAGAAGCTTCTGTAAAGCCAAGGACACTGTCAATAGGACAAAAAGACAGCCTACAGAATGGCAAAAGATTTTCACCAACACTACATGTGATAGAGGACTGATTTCTAAGATATATAAAGAACTCAAGAATCCACAGCCCAAAACCTTGAATAACCCAATCAAAAAAATGGGATTCAGATCAAAAAAGGGAATTCTCAGCAGAAGAATTACTAGTGGCTGAAAGGCACCTGAAAATGTGCTCATCATCTTTAGCCATCAGAGAAATGCAAATCAAAACAACTTTGAGATACCACCTGACACCTGTTAGATTGGTTAAGGTAAAAGACACAGAGGACAATCTACACTGGAGAGGATGCGGAGAAAGGGGAACACTCCTTCGTTGTTGGTGAGAGTGTAAGCTTGTTCAGACACTTTGGAATGCAGTATGGCGGTTACTCAGAAAATTGAGAATCAATCTCCCCTAGGACCCAGCAATACCACTTCTGGGTGTATACTCTAAAGATGCACAGTCATACTCCAAAGGCATTAGCTCAACTATGTTCATAGCAGTGTTATTTGTAATAGCAAGAACTTGGAAACAATCGAGATGTCCCTCAACTGAAGAATGGATTAACAAACTGTGGTATATCTACACAAGGGAGTACTGCTCAGCATTAAGAAAAAATGATATCCTAAAATTTGCAGGCAAATGGATGGATTTGGAGAATATCCTCCTGAGAGAGGTATCACAAACCCAGAAAGATAAGCAGGGGATGTACTCACTCATTAGTTGACTCTAAACAAACATACAAACAAACAAGAAATAAAGTCTTTTTTATCCATGTATCTCCTTATACCTCCTCTTTTCCCTCCTCCTGATTCCTCACAGTCAGTCTTCATCCTTGCTCTAAGTTCCCTGTCCCTTTCCCCAAAAGAGCAATAAGTCCCAAGGTGTGTCATCTTAAATATCTTCATTGCCTAGTTGTTTCACTTCTTGGTTTTACTCTACATCGTTAACCTAGGGTTAGCATAAGAGATGTGAGCTACTACTGTTTGGATGTTATGCCTTGACCTCACAGAAACAAAGGGATATTTCTATCTTATGAGTTATAAGATTAAAGGAATAGGTCACCACTTAGTTATTCCCATGCTCTACATCCTACCTGGGCAAAGGCTGTCAGCTGTGTTTTTGATCTTAGCCATTATGGCAAGTGTAAGATTGTCTATTAAAGATGTTTTGATTTGCATCTCTTTAATGGCTATAGATGTTGAAGAATTTTTTAATTATCTTTTACCCATTTGTAATTCTTCTGTTGAGAATTCCCTTTTTAGGTCTGAGCCATTTCTAATTTGCTCATTCAGGTTTTTGTCCTATAGTGTTTTTGAGATATTTATACGTTTTAGAGATCAGTCCTCTGTCAGACATAGGGTTGGTGAAAATCATTTCTCATTCTGTAGGCTGTCCTTTTGTCTTATTGACCTTGTCCTTTGCCTTCCAGAAACTTCTCAATTTATGGAGAACCCATTTATTGATTATTGTTCTGAGTGTCTGTGCTAATGGTGTTTTATTTAGGAAGTGGTGACCTGTGCCAATGCATTGAAGAATATTTCCCACTTTTTTTCTATCAAGTTCAGTGTAGCTAGTGTTATTTTAAGGTCTTTAATCTACTTGGATTTGATTTTTGTAAAGAGAGATATATATGGATCTATTTGCATTCTCCTACATACTACTATCCAGTTATGCCAGCACCATCTGTTGACGATATTATCATATTTGGCCTCTTTGTCAAAAATCAGGTGTTCATAGTTATGTGAATTAAGTTCAGAGCTTTTGATTTAATTTAATTGATCCAGAAGTCTATCTGAGTATATAAATAACAGGATCAAGATCATGAGAAGGAGATCCATGAAGATGGATGACTAGAGCTATTGGAAGCTCACTCAATAAGAAAAAACATAAAAACAAAAAGGCCTGAGGAACCTTCATGGAAAGGAACTAAATTCTCCAAAGTTAAACCACTGCCAAATAGTGTGGGTATTTTGTGTAGCCTGTTAAAGTAGAATCAGATTATGTTCCTGTGCATGAACTGGTATCTTGGAACCTATTCCCTACAAAGGAACACATAATCCAACCTTAAAACTGGTATTAGGAACTCAGACCCACCTTAACTGGATATGCCAGACTTAATTGACTCACCTTGGTACTCCTTTTTCTCCTTGGGGAATGAATGGGGAATGAGGTAGAAGGAGACTGGTGGAGAACTGAAAGGGTCTAGGAGGATATAAATGAGGGGGAGTAGGGGTATATATGGGAAAAACTTTTTAAATAAATAAAAATAAATGAAAAAATGTGTGAGCTGCCAAGTGTCATTTCTGTGCTGGGATTAAATTTTATGTGATATCTCTGTCTCACCTTCAATACTTGATTGTGGGTGATTCTGTCATGATATTCCAGCCAGATATTATTAAATGTAAAGTATATCGCCACAATGTTATCATATCATTTTCAAATAAAGACACTTTGGCTGCTTGCTTTCCAATTTGTATGCCCTTGGTTTCTTTTAAGTTATCTATTGCTCCAACTAAAACTTATAGTACACAAATGAATAGATAAGCAGATCTTTACGTAGATAAAGTCCCAATTTTCTTAGGAAGTGTCATATTGATTTACACACAAGCTATACAAGGTTTTACTTCCAAAAATAGAGAAGTATTGTCCTTTCTCTATATGCTTGTTGCAGGGTAAGTGATCACACTGTGAAATATGTAATTGCTTTAATTATTGGAAATATACCTGGCTCTAGCACTGGTATGTCCCAGTCATAATGCTCACTCCTAATCCGAGAACTTGCTGTTTATTGTAAACAGAATTAAATAAAATTAAAGAAAGTTCAAGAGGCAAATCAAGCAGATAGTTGACAGAAAATTTCCATAGTGAGTAAGAGGGAGTTGAGAAAATGAATAGAGAGACAACCTGGAAGTAGTAAGAAGGGAATTTTTTTGGAACAGTGAAAGGAAATTTCTTTTTCTGGGATATCAGACAAGAAGAAAATTCACCTGGCTGCTTTCTCAGCATCTCTGACATAGTAGGTTTTCAAACCAGCATTTGTCTTCTAAGCCTATACTGGTGAAATAAAAAGATAGAGACTTAGTTCAAACAACATTTGTCTCTGTACATGGAGTGGGCTAGATAGTGGCTGAAGGAAAGATAAGGTCAGATACAGCTGCTTTTCATCAGACATAAAACAATATATCTTTCTCAGAGTGATGTGTTATTTGTGCTATTGATCTTAGTCATTCTAACAACTATAAGATGGAATATAAGTAGATTTGATTTTCATTTCTCTGGTGATTAAAGACATTAACCATGTCTTTAATTATTTCTTAGTCTTTAGACATTCTACTAATAATTTACTCTATTTTTGTACCTATTCTACTGTATTCTAGATAATTGAACCTTACTTTACAATTTGATTATTTAGTTTTTGATATATAGTTTCTGGTGTTCTTTATATAGTTTGCATATTAGTTCTTTATTGGATTGGAGTTAGGAAAAATATTTTCCAATTCTATATTCTTCCACTTTGATCATTTGGCAGAATTTTAAGTTTCTGTTATTCCTTTGTTTTACTGTTGATGTTGTTTTGTTTTTGGTTTCTTTGTTTTTATGTTTTGGCCTGTGCTATTAGTGTTCTGTTCAGAAATTCTTCTTCTTTTCCAATGTGTTCAAATCTATTTACAGCTTTCTTTTTTAACAGTTTTAGTGTATCTGGTTTTGTTTTAAAGTCTTTGATGTAATTTTACTTGAATTTTGTGAGGATAGTAAAAATAGTTCTACTTCTGTTATTCTGCATGCAGAACTCTAGTTTGGCAACTTGTGAAAGAACATTTTTTTCTTTTCTTTGATGTATTTCTGGCCTGTTTCTCAAAAATCAAATGTCCATAGATTTATGCATTGTACATGGTTCTTTAATAATATTCCACTGATTAATGTGCTGTTTTTATTATTATATCTCTGTAGTACAACATAAAATCAGGGATCATTATACCTCCAGAAGTTCTCTTATTGTTTAGAATTCTCTTAGTTATGCTGCCATATGAAGTTGATATTTATTCTTTAATGGTTTATAAAGAATTGTGTTGAAATTTTTATGGGGATTGCACTGAATCAGTATGTTGCTTTTTCTATAATGACATTTTTTACTATATTAAAATTATTGATCCATAAGTATGGAAAAATCTTACTATCTTCTGAAAAAACTATTCAATTTCTTTCTTTAAAAACTTATATTTTGTATCATATATGTTTTCTACTTGCTTGGTTAGAGTCACTTCAAACTATACTATGTGATGTGAGGCTATTATGAAATGTGTTGTTTTGCTGAGCTTTCTCTCATTTCTCTTATTGTTTATTTGTAGGAGGTCTACCTATATGTTTTTAGTTAGTGTTGTATCAAACCATTTGTCTGAAAGTATTTATCAGCTGTGTGGTTTTCGCTGCTGAGAATTTTAGAATCACATATGCATAGAATCATATCCTTTTGATTTTATTCAGTTTTCTTCTTTCTTTAGCTAGAACTTCAAGTTTACTCAGTAGATATGGAGAATGTGGAACAATTTGTTTTGTTCTTGGATTGAATGAATTTTTCTTGAGTTTCTCTTCATTTAATTTGATGCTGGCTATAAACTGTCTGTAAATAGCTTTTATTATCTTATATATTCACCTAAAGTCACTACTTTCTTCAAGATGTATATTATGAATTAGTATTAGATTTGTCACAGAACATTTCTGAATCAAATAAAATAATTATATGCTTTTATTTTTCAGATTACTTATATGGTCAATTATATATACTCATTTTTGCATATGAAAACATCCTTGTATTTCTGGGATGAGGCTCACATGACCGTAGTGAAAAATCTTTTTTGGTGATTCATGAGAATTAGTTTATAGGTATTTTGTTGAGTACATTAACTTATAGATATTTTGTTGAGTACATTAACATCTACTTTCATAAGAAAACTTGATGCATAAGTCTCTTTCACTGTTGAATCTTTGTATGGTTAGAATTTAGAGTGCATTTATAAAATGTATTGAACAGTATTCCTTGTATTTCTATTTTTTGAAATAATTTGAGAAGTATTATCACTAATTTCTTTTTAGAAGTATGGTAGAGTTTTATTCAAAAGAGTCTGGTACTGTGGTTTATTTTGCTTGGGATTCTGAAGCATCATCTTATTTATTCTTATTAATCAAAATCAGGAATAAGATATTGGCATAAGAAGCAGAGCAATAGCCTCTGGAAACTTCTTAGCTCTATGAATTTTTTCAAACCCAAAGGGAGTGAAGAGATCCACCTGACTTATATTTCTGTCTCTACTTCTCCAGTACTGGGATTAAAGGTGTGCACTATCACCACTCAGTTTTTTTTTGTTTTTCAACAATTTATGTTGGGTCCATTTCTGTCACTTGACAAGGTCTTAATTTTTCTTTTAGAGTCAACTCAGAAACTTTATCTATATATCTCTTAAATTTGTTACTTTAAATTTGTGGTAAAACTTTATTTATAATAAATAAATAAATAAATAAAATTTAAAAAGATATTATCTTTTCTTTGCAAAAAAAATCTGTATAATGTATAAAATGTAAAATAAACAGGTTGCAATGATGTTCTGGATCCATATGTGAATTCTTTCATTTCTTTACCATCAAAGCTAATTCTTTCTTGGTATGAAGTAATATCTTCCTTGTTCTCTTTGCAGCCTTGTCTCCTTATAGGGTTTGAAACAACTTACTCACTTCTTCAGTTGTTACTCCAATAGTGGGCAATAGAGGAATAGCATCTCCCAGTAATTTTTGAAAGTCATTAAGAGTCCAGAATTGATCTCTCCTGATTTGTATATTTTGGTTTTGATTTTTTAATCCTATATTATATCCTAAGTAATTAGTATAATTACTTAGACTGCCAGCTTTTGTTGACTTATCCCATCTACCCTTTCCCTCTGGTCTTTTTCCTTTCTTACTTCCTTATTTCGAACTTTTACTCTTATTTCATGGCTGGCTGTGTGGCTGGGTGGCTGGCCCCTTCTTTTCTCACTTTGATATTTTCTTCCCAAATTTCTCTTCCTAGTTATTCTCTCTGCCTGAGAGCCACATCTATCCTTTATCCTGGCTTGCTATT
Source organism: Sigmodon hispidus (assembly GCA_004025045.1). NCBI lineage: Eukaryota > Metazoa > Chordata > Mammalia > Rodentia > Cricetidae > Sigmodon > Sigmodon hispidus. Next base: position 5,973 of record PVIH01019933.1, on the reverse strand, counting down.
GATCATTCAGCTCTTTATTAGATGAATCATGTGTTTTATAAAGTCAAAATAACACAGCTTGAGTTTAAGAAATGCAATATAAAAGTATGTAACATATCTTTGCATCATTAAACAAATATTTCACAACATAAACAAAATATATATTTAACAGAGACTGAACTCCCAGCTGATAATTGATCAGTTATTATAAATGTTATTATAACATTAAGTCCCATAACTCCACACCTTTTTTAACTTTATATTAAAAAATATTAATTAAAACATAACATTCTTCTTTTCACCAAAGTCTCTTGTTCATCTCATAGTACAAAATACAATCGAACTCCACATTCTTTAGGAAGTTCAAAATTTAATAATTTAAAGTTCACATCTTTTCTGAGACTTATTGTGTTAAATGTTACATACTTCCAAACAATAAACAACAAAATAGAAGATATAAATCAACTATTATATTAAACATTAGAATAAAATGGCTATAACTAAAAAAAGAATAAAGTGAATTTTTGAGGCACTAATGATGTTTTTAAATCCCTGCTTCTATTTCATCTACGATGCCTGTAAAAATATGTCAGTATTTTAGTCTAAACAAGAATTTTAAAATTTTGCACATTTTATAATGAAATAGTGTTACTGTGAATGATGTAATAAAAACCATGTTCCCACAATTTTGTATTAAAGAATTTTTTGCATTATAGATGAACTTTTTTAATAACTCTCAAATTTTATCATTCATTAACTTCTGTATAGTTATGACTTGCACATAAAGTCATTTTATATGAATTCTGAAATAACATCTAATATAGACACTTTGATGACTTTAGTTATCTATTTAGAAATTTTATTTTTTAACTCACAAAATAAAACCAGTAGTAGCAGCTAACTGAAACATTTGGAGTAAACAGTAAATGGTTGTAATGATATAGGCTATAGAGTTGACTTAGAAGTTAAGAAAAATTTTTGGTTTTTCAGAAGACCAGGTTTTGATTCAAATTACCCTCATGTGGCTAAAACTCTTTTGGAACTATACCTCATGTGGTTCCAAATCTTCCAAATTTATGGTCTTTATAAGTACCTACACTCATTTCCAAACATATAAACATACACACAATACACAATTTTGAAATTAATAATTAAAAACACTTTTATATAATGCAGGCAGATAACACTTTGATAAAATAAGTGCTATAAATGACATATCACAAACAAAAATTGACATACTTCCAAAACATAATGCCACATAATAAACATTTCTATTCCCAAATTGAAGAATCAAGGCATAGCAAAGAAAAACTAAAATGCTGCAGTTCAATATATTCTATCTGAGGGTTAGCTGAAATGTGGTTGTTTGTAAAGCTCTTAAATATTCTGGCTTTTTAGTTTTGGTGATGACTAGCAGCACATATCTCTTTCTAGAGCTGACTTTATGTGCATTCCATAGATCTCAAATGTGTAGAATCCTAGGTTTCCCTTTAATTTGGATTTCACATTCATAGCATGATATAATGGCCTTTCATGACCACACCTTGCCTGTTCTCAACAACTCTGTGAAATTCCAACATAAGTTTTCTCAGAACTTACATGGAAATTTGAGAGCTTCATGTTGGGAACCAAAATGTAGTTGTTTTTCTACATTTTTTGTTCTGAGAAGAACAAAAAAATGGATGCCATTTTTTTTAGTAATTTCTATCTGCTGGTGAGTACTTGAACAGACAGTACATTATGTAGAAATAAAAAAACTAAGTAAAAAAATGTCTGCCACAGTGCAGAGCACCAGCATTCCATAGCTGAGGGGTTTAAATGCTGTTTTTGGTTATGCACCTCTGACTAGGCTGGAGAAATTTAAGTTTGGCTTTCACAACTCAAGAAGTAGGCAAAGTCAACCACCAAAGCTAGTTAATAGTCCAAAACTTACAGTTTAGCAGCCATTTTACCCATAAAGACAAAAACTGAAGATATGCACTAAAACAGATTCAGATGGATAAATCTCTAAACTGGTTCCAGTTTATTTTACAATATACATAGGGTTAAAAAAAACAGCAGGGGCTTCTGGTTCCACTCCAGGGACTGGGTGCTGTCTGCAGAATCCCAGCTCAATCTGGAGCAGGGGCAGGTAAACTCTGCCCCTGACCACACCCACAGATCCTGCTGAGGGAATTTGCAGGGCTCCCCACCACGACCTCAAACTGAGCAAACCAACTACAGGGGTCTCTGAAGGGCAGATTCAGACCCCGCCCAGAGGTGAGGAGGGGACACCAGGCCTCAGCGCCTATATCCCAGCCTGGGAGGGAGAGTTGAGCTCCCATTGCTTTCGGTTCTGCTCCCAGGACTGAGTGCTGTCTGCAGAATCCCAGTGCACACTGGAGCAGGGGCAGGTAAACTCTGCCCCTGACCACATCCACAGCTCCTGCTGAGGGAAATTGCATGGCTCTCTGCCATGACCTCGAACTGAGCTAACCAACTACATGGGTCTCTGAAGGGCAGATTCAGACCCCGCCCAGAGGTGAGGATGGGACACCAGGCCTCAGCACCTATATCCCAGCCTGGAAGGGAGAGTTGAGCTCCCATCGCTTCCAGTTCCGCTCCTGGGACCAAGTGCTGTCTGCAGAGTCCCAGCACACTCTGGAGCAGGGGCAGGTAAACTCTGCCCATCACCACACCCACAGATCCTGTTGAGGGAATTTGCACGGCTACACACCACGACCTCGAACTGAGTGAACCAACAACTGCAGGGGTCTATGAAAGACAGAATCAGATCCTGACCAGAGAGGTGACAGGAGGCACACAAACCCGAGTGCCACAACTGACCAGGACCAATCTAATCATGAACCACTGAAGGCATGGGCAAATGTCAGTGCAAAAAATTACATAATAATACAAAGGACAACATGGTAACTCCAGAAGAGAGTGGCAATCTTACAAATACAAGACCTGAACTGAGCAATGAAGAGGAAACAGAAGCAAGCAACACCAAAAATTCCTTTTTGATGATCATCGAAGATCTAAAAGAAAATATGAAAAAAAAGCCTTAAAGAAATAGAAGAAAATACAAACAAAAAAATGGAAGAGATGAACAAATCTATGAAAGAAACATGCCAGGAACTAAAAGCTGAAATAAACCTGAAATAAAAGCTGAAATAGAAGCAATAAAAAAGGCGCAAAATGAGGCAAAAATGGAAATAGAAAATCTGAAGAAAAAAGCTGGAACTACAGATGCAAGCATAACAAACAGAGTTCAAGAGATGGAAGATAGAATTTCTGAAGTGGAAGAGTCAGTAGCTCAAATAGATATATCAGTCAAAGAAAATAGTAAAACTAAAAAAGTCATAACTCAAAAATGTTCAGGAAATAAGGGACACCATGAGAAGACCTAATTTGAGAATAATAGGAATAGAAGAAGGAGAAGAATACCAGCTCAAAGGCACAGATAATGTGTTCAATAAAATCATAGAAGAAAACTTTCCTAACCTGAAGAAGGAAATGCCTATAAAGATACAAGATGCTTACAGAACACCAAATAGATATGATCCCAAAAAAAAGTCAGCGCGCCACATTATAATCAAGACACAAAACATATAGAACAAAGAAAAAAATTTAAGAGTTGCAAATGAAAAGGGCCAACTCACATATAAAGGCAGACCCATCAGAATAATGCCTGACTATTCAATGGAAACTATGAAAGCTAGAAGGGCTTGGTCAGAAGTTATACAGACGCTAAAACAGCATGGATACCAAAATAGAATACTATACCATGCAAAATTATCAATCACCATAGATGGAGTAAACAAGGTATTTCAGGACAAAGTCAGACTGAAAGAATATCTATCTACCAATCCAGCACTACAGAGAGTATTAGAGGGAAAACTACAACCTAAGGACCCCAGATACACCCACAAAATCACAAACAATCAATAAGTCCACATAAGAATACTCTAGAGAAAGGAAATACAAACAACTTACCACCAAAAATGGCAGGAAATATTAATCAATGGTCACTAATTTCCCTTAATATCAATGGACTCAACTCTCCTATAAAACATCACACACTAACAAGATGGATACAACAACAGAAGCCATCCTCCTGTTGCCTACAAGAAACACACCTCAACTGCAAAGACAGACACAGGCTTAAAATAAAGGGTTGGGAAAATATTTTCCAGTCAAATGGTCCTAAGCAACAAGCAGGGGTTGCAATCCTAATATCTAACAAAGTAGACTTTAAGCTAAAAGCAATAAATGGGACCAAGAGTGTCACTACTTAATCATCACAGGAAAAATTGGTCAAGAGGAGATTTCAATCTTAAATATTTATGCCCCTAATATAGGGGCACCTACATATGTAAAAGAAACACTGCTAAAACTCGAATCCCACATCAATTCTTACACCCTAATAGTGGGAGACTTCAATACCCCACTTTCAACCCTGGATAGATCAACCAGATAGTGCCTCAACAGAGAAATAAGGAGTCAAAATGATTTTATGATGCAAATGGATTTCATAGATAATTACAGAACCTTCCACCCAAAGGCAAATTAATATACATATTTCTCAGCTCCTCATGAAACTTTCTCCAAAATCGACCACATAATTGGTCATAAAGCTAATATCAGCAGATACAAAAAAGTGGAAATAATCCCTTGTAACATATAGGACCATCAGAGTCTAAAGTTAGAGTTCAACAACATCAAAACCCAAAGAAAGCCTACCAACTCATGAAACTTAACATCAATCAGCTGAACCATCTCTGGTTCAAGAAAGAAATTAAGAAAGAAATCAAAGTCTTCCTAGAATTCAATGAAAATGAATCTACAACTTATCCAAACTTGTGGGACACAATGAAAGCAGTCTTAAGAGGAAAATTCATAGCGCTAGACGCCTATATGAAAAATCTTGAGAAATCCCACACTAGAGACCTAACAGTGCAGCTGAAAGCCTTAGAACAATTAGAAGCAAACTCACCTAGAAGGAGTAGACGGCAGGAAATAATCAAACTTAGAGATGAAATCAATACAATTGAAACAAAAAGAACAATACAAAGAGTCAACGAATCTAAGAGTTGATTCTTTGAGAAAGTTAACAAGATAGATAAGCCCTTAGCCAAACTAATCAAAAAACAGTGAGAGAGTGTCCAAATCAACAAAATCAGAAATGAAAAGGGGGACATAACAACAGACCCCCAGGAAATACAGAGAATTATCAGGTCATATTTTGAAAATCTGTATTCCACAAAAATGGAAAACCTAGAAGAAATGGACAGCTTTCTGGACAGGCACCATATTCCAAAATTAAATGAAGACCAGATTAATTACCTAAACAGGCCTATAACCCTTAAGGAAATTGAAGCTGTCATTAAAAACCTCCCCAAAAATAAAGGCGCTGGTACAGATGGTTTCAGTGCCGAATTCTACCAGACATGGAAAGAAGAATTACTACCATTACTCGTCAAACTATTTCACACAGTAGAAACTGAAGGAACATTGCCAAATTCCTTTGATGAGGCCACAATCACCCTAATACCCAAGCCACTCAAAGACACAACAAAGAAGGAGAATTACAGACCAATTTCCCTCATGAATATCAATGCAAAAATTCTCAACAAAATTTTGGCAAACCGTGTACAACAATGCATAAAAGATATCATCCACCATGACCAAGTAGGCTTCATCCCAGAAATGCAGGGCTGGTTCAACATACGAAAAACTGTAAATGTTATCCATCATATTAACAAACTAAAGAAACAAAACCACATAATCATATCCTTACATGTGGAAAAAGTCTTTGACAAAATCCAACACTCCTTTATGATTAAAGCCCTGGAGAGATCAGGAATAAAGGGAGAATACCTAAATATAATTAAGGCGATTTACAAGAAGCTGACAGCCAGTATCAAACTTAATGGAGAAAAACTCAAAGAAATCCCACTAAAGTCAGGAACTAGACAAGGATGTCCTCTCTCCCCTTATCTATTCAATATA
>PVIH01019932.1:0-33977 GCA_004025045.1 Sigmodon hispidus | reverse complement strand
ACAAATAATGCTGCTATGAACATAGTTGAGCTAATACCTTTGGAGTGTGAATGTGCCTCTTTAGGGTATACACCCAGAAGTGGTATTGCTGGGTCCTTGGGGAGATTGATTCTCAATTTTCTGAGAAACTGCCATATTGCATTCCAAAGTGGCTGAACAAGCTTACACTCCCACCAACAATGGAGGAGTGTTCCCCTTGATCCGCATCCTCTTCAACATAGGCTGTCATCTGTGTCTTTTATCTTAGCCAATCTAACAGGTATTAGGTGGTATCTCAAAGTTGTTTTGATTTGCATTTCTTTGATGGCTAAAGATGAAGAGCACTTTTTCAGGTGCCTTTGAGCCATTCGTAATTCTTCTGCTGAGAATTCCCTTTTTAGATCTGAGCCCCATTTTTTGATTGGGCTATTCAAGGTTTTGGGCTCTAGATTCTTGAGCTCTTTATATATCTTAGAGATCAGTCCTCTATCACTTGTTGGGTTGGTGAAAATCTTTTCCCATTCTGTAGGCTGGCGTTTTGTCTTATTGACAGTGTCCTTGCCTTTGCAGAAGCTTCCTAGCTTCAGGAGATCCCACTTATTGATTGTTGGTCTTAGTGTCTGTGCCACTGGTGTTATATTTAGAAAGTGGTCGCCTGGCACCTTTTCTTCTCACTTCCAGACTCTCTCACATGTGCAGGCATCAGGAAATTGTTACTAAGTCATATTTGCTCTATGACGTCAACTTGAACAAATGAGAGACATGTTTCTACACATATCATGAGTGAAATTCCAGGCCTTCCATTATCGGACTGTGTTCTTACTCACAAAGCACATTTCCAGGTTTATCTGTTGGAATTTCATAATTAATTGCTGCATATTTTCAGCTCATGTGATAGGCTGAGTTAAAAAGAGAAAGAAATACCATGTGTCCTTCACCACATGGGGGAGAAATCACCAAAAGAGCAAGACATATTCATCCCAGGTATTAATGGCCAATGCCAATGTGCAGCCATCATCTGTGTTTGACTGAGCAGAGAAGAGATAAAGAGCTCAAGAAGGATGGGAAAGCAGTGAGCTGGATGCTCGGCTTCTCTTTTATACCATTCACCTCTTGTTTGTTCTCAGACTGTGCCTATACACAAGGCTCTGTGTGAGAAACAATGGAGGGTGAAGACAGAGTGCCCCAAAGTTTCAATCTAACTGAAGTAATGTGTGTACTCATTCGAAACAGTGGCCAGGGATGCAGCTCAGTGATAGAATGCTTGTCTGTTATAAAACACACACACACATGCACCCACTCATGCACAAAGGGGATCTTGGGAGGCAGAAATAACTGAGAGACATCTTGGAGACTAAGTGTCAAGGCCACTTGACATCTAGAACTTTGAAAGGGAGATGCTGCTGATTTCTCCATCTTATAGAAGCAGAATTGGGAGAAATAGCTAAATATCCTTCACTTTCCATAACCCACAGCAAGGAGAGCTAAGATCTGAACTCTGGTCTGACTGGTAGCAGGCTCTTCATTATCATGACAGACGCCTACAATGAAGCATTAAGAGAGGAAGGGTTCACTCCAGCTCATGGGGGTGGAGGTTTTAGCTGTGATTGGCTAGCTCTGTTGATGTATGGCCTTGGTGAGGCAGGCTCCTGTGGCAGAAAGATACCGTGGAGGAAAGCGTCTCACTCACGGCTGCCAAGAAGCAGAGAGAGAGGAAATTACCTCAGACAAGGTGTGTCCTTCTAAAGCACATTGTATAGTCCTGCTTCCTCCTACATGAGTCCGTCTCCTAATGGCAGTTCAGCTACGAACTCATTAATATGTTAATCCATTCATGAGGTTATCATTCCAATGACCTATTCACCTCTGCTTTAGTTGCTATGGCTACCATAACCAATGCTACATGGCTGAGCTGCCATAAGAGAAATTTATTGTCACTCAGTTCTGAGGACTGGTAGTCCAAGCTCAGTCAGCAGGCTCTGAAGTTCTGGGTAGAAGCCTGCCTTGCTGCTGGTAGCCATCAGTAGTGGTCTTAGTGTCTAGCTATGTTCATCCTGTCATTGCCTCTACACACCATGTCCACTCTATGTATTTCCATAATACATATTCTGTGTATCTTGAGATTCCCAAAGAGAATGGAATCTCCATTCATGAGGACACTGTGTGTGTCATTTGATTGTTTTCATGAAGGGCTTGGCTTCCCAGCTGGTGTCAGGGGCTGCAGAGTTCCTGCAATGTTGTCCCTCAGGGACTGCTGTAGCTTCAGGTGACATTAAATCACTTGGTGCCTAGCCCCAGCCATCACTCATCCTGATTTGCTATCATTGGAAACTATTCTCCCTCCCTCTCTTTGTTCTCTCCATCTCCATAGTGATATATTGTGTATGAAATAAAGACTGCCTGAAAGATCAGATAGAGAAGCAAGCCACAGACACGTCTCACCTTGCCAACTCCTGAGCTGAAAGGGGAAGATCCTGTCCCCATGAATCCTCAGACTGAAGGGGGAAGTAAATGCGAGATCTCTTTTCTCCTCCTACCTTATATTCCTTTCTCTGTCCAGCTATAACACTTCCTGTCTCAACCATTTTAGTCCCAAAATTAACGTCATGTGTGTTTCCCAAGCATGGGATCCCAAGTGCTAGGATTAAAGGTGTGTGCCATCACTACATGGCTCTGTTTTTCTCCTTGGCTGAATCAATCTCATGTAGCCCAGTGTGGCCTTGAACTCACAGAGATCCAGACAGATCTCTGCCTCTACCTCCTTAATGCTAGGATTGAAAGCATGCACCACTACTGCCTGACCTCTATGGCTAACTCTATGGCTGGCTCTGTCCTCTGATCTTCAGGCAAGCTTTATTAGATACACAGTATATCATCACACTTTCCTCCCTTCCTCCCTTCTTCCTTCATTCCCATAGGGTCTTATAGCCAGGATGCCACATTTAGCATCATAGGCCCCGAATACTGTCTGGAGTATCTTGGAGATATTAAGTAACTGGCTGGAATACAGAAGCAGGGTAGCTGAGGAGCAGACTTGGGTGCCCCCAATCTGCAGGAGTGACTCTTTCCGGGAGACTGTAGGTCTTCAGATGTGAAGGCAGGAGGTTGGACATTGGGCTTCTTAAGTTGTCTTTTTGTCTGAACATTGCCTTTCAGTTGCTATGCTGGACTGCACATTCCCTGTCCATAGTGTTTCATGGCTTTTGAAGGTGGGACCTGGGTGGCAGCATTTCTTTTGGAAGAACTTCAGACCTATAGAAAACTGATCAGTCATGCTGATACCAAACTGTATATGGTCAGCACAGATGAGACTTGATGAGTTAAAAAAAAAAAAAAAAAAGATGAAACTGGTGGGGCAGAGAAGGCAGGAGAGGGAAGACACAAAATACAATGTGTAAAGTACTCAAAGAACTAATAAAAGATGAGTTTAAACGCTATAGGGATGGAGTCCAAAAGAACTTCCTGTTGCCTTTACCCAGATTTCCTGTTTATTAATTCTTTATGACATTTGTCCATGGTTGGAAGAGGAAAAGAGTCAGAATAGGGAAGCTGGGTTAAGATCTATTTTCCATAAATCTTTCAATATTTATTTCCTAAGAACAAGTCCACTTACATTAATTATACAGTCACCCGATCATAAAATTAGCATTCAAGCAAACTCCACTGTCCAGGCCAGCCACCTCTCTGGTGGTTCTGTGACTCTTCCAAGACATGCCTTGCTGTTTGTGGTAGAATCAAATCTTGCCTCCCCCCACTCACTCCAACACCCCATTTCTGGTTGTCTTGACTTTGGTCTGCGGAGAGGTCCTTAGTGGTCTCTTAACTTTTACAACCTTGGCATTTCTCAGAGATGCAAGTAAGTTACTGTCATAAGTTCTCTCTCACATGTGTGCGGAGTGCCTCCTCACACTGAGATCTGTGTCAGGCATTTGAAATGGAAATGCCCCAGAGTGGTGTGTTTGGGGGCATGATCTCTGAAGTCAGGAGTCATCATAAGTTTGCTGACTTAGAGGAATTTCCCTTCTTGTGGCTCTTGAGATGGACCCCAGGGTCGTTGCAAATCCTGTACAATGAGCTTCAGCCTGAGATGTCTAAGTGTGAGAGAGTTTGAGACTTTGGGTCAGTGGTTTGTGTGAGCAGTGACTGCAGGAGAAAGTGGAGAGGAGGGCTTGTGGGCAAGTGCTGACCACCAGGCTCTCGGGCAAGAAGCACTCTTATTAGTAGCACCTGGCGAGTTTCCTGCCAAAAACAGTCTTGTGGCCAAGTGTAGTTCTTCTCATGACCTGGCTATACTCAAAGGGAAGAGATAGCACCATGGTCCTCATGTCCTCTGCAAGCCAGTACCAGTTTGTGGTGAGTGAGTCACAACTGTGGACAGGTGAGCAATCTGTCAGGTACCCCAGCAAGCTCTCAAACACAGTCTCCATATGCCAAAGACAGATCCAGGTCTTTACATTGGAGGCTGCCAGCCTTCTGGAAAAGGCCTTTGCTGTAGCTACTGGAAGGACCCCAGGTAACGGCATGGGTGGCCAAGCTGTATGGGAAGGGGGTGTGGCACAAACACTGTTTTAAGCTTTACATACTCTGTATAGTCTCCATCACACATGCTTTTTTGTTTTTGTTTGCTTTGGTTGGTTGGTTTAAACGCTTGTAAGGGAAACAAAAATAGACTAGTGTTCTCGATTGCTGACCCCTGCCACAGAGCAGAAAAGGAAACAGCCAGGAACTATGAGAAAATGTGGGAAAGCTGGAGATGCTACTATACTACAGACAAGAACCCTGGATCCTCAGAGAGGCTGAGGCTCCTGATAAAAGTCATACAGAACAGACTGCACATATAGATCATTTGGTAGAGAGCTTGCCTAGCATACATGAGACCCAGGTCCTATCTCTAGACTCACCAGAACTACACAAACTAGGTGTGGTGACACACACCCAGAACTTCAACCTTCTAGTGGAGGCTGGAGAGACAGAAGACTGAGATCATCGACATCAGAGTATCCTTTAAGCCTACCCTTCTCCTCCCCCACAATTGTACAAAATCAGGACTCAACAGAGGCCACTCTCTTTGTAATCTGGATATAATTGAAAGTGATCTTGAAATAAATTTCATGGTCATTTAATTTCCACACTTAAGGTAACGTATCTAACCCAGAATGTTAGAGGAGAGACTTATCGCTGCTCTGGAAGGCGGACTGTTCCAGGCAACTGAGTCTTTCTAGCAATGGGTGGTGCACATGTGACTGTGAGGGTCTCTTGCTTACACCAGACCTGGGTGATCGAGTCGTCCAAGGCTCAGTACACTGCACCTCCTTGATAGCAGGCGTCCGGTGACCTCCTAAAAATCTCCAAGTGGATCTTGTGGTGGAATACAAACAGGAGAGGGCTAGGCTCCCACATGTCCTAAGTCTAGTCTCAGTTGTGTCAGGCTAGGAGTCAGTAAACAGCTCCAACCTTGGGACTGACTCTTCAGCAAGCCCAGCCTGATGGAGGCTGTCCCTTACTCCAAACAGTGTTATCCATGCTGAAACATAAGACAAGTCAGTCCCTGAGATGTCTCTCAGGCAGCTGGTCTGTGTGTTTCTTGGAAGGGTTCTACATGTGTTGGAGCCTGCTGACCTGCTGCTATCACTTCCTCTTTTGTGTCTGCCATCAACCCTTCATCTTTCCCACAGACAGCTGAGAGGAATTTTTCTTGTTTGTTTCTTTTGAGACAGAGTGCCACTATGTAGCCTATGCTGGCCACAGACTTACAACCTTCCTGCCTCAGTTTCCCAGGTGCTAAAATTATATACATGAGTCACCATGCTACCATACCCAGCTGAGGTCTGTTCTTTTTTTAAAAAAAAAAATTATTTATTTATTTTTTAATTTTTATAGAGTAAGGTCTCATTTTTTTATCCATATATCCCCTTGTTCCAACTCCCTTCCCCCTGCTGACCCATCCAGATCAGTCTTCAGCCTCCCTTCTCCCCATCCCCCATCCCCTCCCCAGAAAGGGCAAGATGTCCCAAGGTGGATCAGCTCAGCATCCACTAAGTCCAATTTCCTCATCCTAATATCAGGACTGGGTTAGGTGTTCCTCTGGAGAGAATGGGCTCCAAGGTGCCAGTCCATGCACAGAAACACAGTCTGAACCCTCCTCTTGAGGCTCCACATGTTGCCCATGCCAGTGGACAGTTGTCTATCCTTGGAGGGCTTAGTTCCTTTTCCAGATGGTTCCCAGGTGGCTGTTCTTGATTCAGTGAGCTCCCTAGAGTCCAGCCAGCCATCACTGTGAGAGTTTTTCTCATAGTCCCTATCCCCTTGCTCAGGGGTCTATTTTTTTCTCCCCTGATATCAGTGTCTAAAACTTCCCAGCACAGATTCTGTGATGTGTCTTACTGTCAAAGCCACTTTGCTTGTATCTCCTCTCTTTATCAAATCTCATTTTGATAGCTATGATATACCCTTAAATTGTGTTAGAAATACCAGTGATAAACTGTCTATTTTTCATATAGTTATCTCTCACTAGAAGACCTTTGCTGACAGGTCACATTGGTTCTTTTTGTACTTCCATAATGGTACACTCTGTTTGGATTTATATTCTTATGATAAATAAGGGTGCCCGGAATCCAGAATAGTCTCTCAGAACTTCTACTTATCCATGTCTCCATTGCTGATATTCAGATGAGAGGAAACAAGACTGTAAACTGGAGTTATTGTAGTCTGGGCTTTGAAGCCAGATTTCCTGGGTTTAAGCCCCAACTCTGCCACTTCCTAGCCATGCAATTTGGAGTAAGAAATTTAATGGCTCTGAACCTTAGGCTCCTCATGTATTATTAATAGTACTCACCTAAATGTATCATAGGGATGACACACACAACTGAGCTCTCTCATAGAAGTGCATTCGGTCCTGAGAACCTGTTAGTAGTGGTGATGATGGCAATAACCACAGGCGGAGCTGGATTTTCAGTCTCATATTACTCCATTTTGTAGAAGTTCTTAGGCTATAGACATGTGACTGACTTTCCTGGTATAATTATATGACAAAATTTGTAATTTTTTAGAGTTATATAAGAAACGCTTGCTTTTCTGGGGAGATATTTTAGCCTGTTTTCAATGGAAACAGAATTTGATTGTGGAGATTAATATTTATTGCCAACTTGGCAGGCTCTACAATTACCCAGGAGACACACCTCTGGATATGTGAGGGCACATGATGCCTAGTTTCAATTGTCAGCCCGGCCCAATCTAGAATCACCTGGGAAGACTCTCAGTGAGAGACTGTCTAGATCAGGTTAGCATGTGAGTATGATGCAGAACTGTCTTGATTAGTGTAGAAAAACCAGGTCTATAAGTGGCTGTCACCGTTCTCTGGGTTTGGGTTCTGAACTGTATGAGAGCAGAGATGTGAGCTGAGCAGGGAGCCTGTGCACACTCACCCTTTCCCTGCTCCTGCTTATGCTATGACCAGATGCTTCAAGTTCCTGCCTTGACTTTCCCACAACAATGAACCTGAAACCATAAGCTGAACAAATCTATTTTTTTTTCTTCATATTGCTTCTTTGAGGGCGTTACAGCAACAGAATAAACTTAAGACCTGGAGTTTCTAAATTGGACTAACTGAGGTAGGACTACAAACAGAACAAGACCAAGCTGGCCCCAGCTTCTCAGTTATAGACAGTGGGTTGTTTGATCACTTTGAGCTGGGGGTGGGAGGGTTAGGGTAAAGAGGGATACATAGGTTTCAGAAGACCCCATGAAAGGAACAAAGCAAACACAAAGGAAGTTCACCGTGGGAAGCTGAGTCAGGTCACTGGTTTTCTGGATTGTATTAGCCCTGCAGGGGCAGCTGCTGACGAAGATAAGGCCATCCACATCACAAAGCATTGTTCTTCAGCTCTTGGGCCAGAACTGATAGAAGAAGATGGAGTGTGAATGGGCCAGGCTGGTCATGGCCCCAGAGCAGGTGAGACATGGGCCATGTGTGAAGCCTTTGCCTCATTTCAGCCGACACTGACCATTCGAGGATATTTGAATTTTTCCAGCATAGCATGTGCCCAGCTACCCAAGAAGTGCATGCTTCCACCAGAATACTGGGGATGACTGAGGTCCCAATGAGTGAAGAATCTGATCAGGCTGCAGAACTGAGCAATTATATGGAGGCAGATTGATGGGATCTCCTGCAGCCTGAAGATGCCAGGGCCTGGGCTATTGTCTATTCTATGAGCTGGTGTTTAGTATTAAGTTCAGTGGGCTATTGGGTGAGAAGTTTGTGTTGATCGTCAGAGTGGAACTTCACAGTAGTTAAGGGGTCTAGGGAAGCCAGCAGCCATCTCTCTCCCTCAGAGAAACTGAGGAAGACAAGGTCTTCAGAGAACTTTGCTGAAGTGCTATCTGGACTGTCAGAGTTTTCACTCCTCTTCATTCCAAGAAGTAGCAGCAAGGCCATGGTCTCTTACAAAGTGGACGTCCCCCCAAGTGCTGAACTCGTAGGCATAGGACGAGCCAACGTGGCATTGAGGGATTTGACTTCCCTGACTCTCTTCTGCCTGAACCAGTCCAACTATTGCTGTGAAATAGCAGACATTGGCTCTGGGCAGTGGAAGGGAAACTGGGACAGACACCGGGATGGGAGGATGGGGCTCTGGAGATTGGCAGGCACCAGGCACTTGCCGTAGTAAGTGGGCAGGGGGACCACAGGAACTTTAAAAGAAAACATCTGTCTAGCATGCCACCACTGCCACCACCAGGAATAAATTAACCACCCTGTGGTTTTTGTCTCACTGTCTGTAGATTTAGAGTTCAATTAACTAGCCCACTCAGGCATGTGTGCAGCTTGCTCTCCAAGGGCGGCCAGGGGACTGTGGTACAAGGCAGAGAACTGTGTTCCCTTAATATTGCACATGCAGGGTGTGAGGTGTTGGATTCAACTTGGAATTCCCCTTGCAAAAGGAAGAGAGCCATGGTTAACAGACTCTGTAATCAGTTTGGATACAAAGCCATGAGCAACTATTTCCTCACTAAGTAGGTTTGGAAAACTCATTTTGAACTGTTTCTCAGTTTTCTTGCCCAAAATTAATCCTTACCTTAGAGGAACAGCAAAAATCTTAAGTGGCTTCAGCCTTCAAAACATCATTAGCATCAAAAATCGTTAATGGTGCATATTTCTGTGGCTACTATAACAAATTGCCAGAAGCCATGAAGCTTATAACAACAGAGACAATGGTCTCACTCTTTGCAGGCCAGACATTGAAACCAAGGCATAGGCAGGGCTGCACTTGTATTGAGTGCTCTGTTGGGGTTCTGTTCCTTGCCTTTCCTGGTATTTGAGAGGTCTGGCATTCCTTGGCTATGAACAAGCTTTCGTCACCTGTTCCTTCCTCTTTCTTCATGCCTGTGTCTCATAAGGATACTTTTTCCTTGTTTATAACTCACTAAGTAATCCAGAATGACCTCCCTTTCAGATGCTAATTCATTAACATCTACAAATACTCTTACCTTGTGGTAAGGTCACATTCACAAGGTACAAGTGAATATACTTTTTGGGAAGTTACTATGAAACCCACTATGGCGATGTTTGCTTTTCCAATTAATAAATAAAGGGGTTAGATGTATACCCAGGCCAGTACAGCCCTTACATGAGTGTTGTCTATATCACCTGCATGGAAAATAGGAGCAGTGTTTGGTATGGTCTGAGTCAGGCAAGGAACTGATACCACTAATACAGTCTTGATCAGAGGCCAAAGGGGTGGTTTGGAATTGAAGGAAGACAGAACAAATGTGAGAAATGATACATCACTTCCAAAATATGTTGTACTCTTGCTAGCAATCTGAATTGCCACCTATAGTAGCACCTGTGTGGTTGAAGGCACTCCAACTTGAGAAAGATGGCTGAGGACTGGGTGTGGTGATACATTATATATTTAATAAAATCAGCCTGGAATATCAGAGAACAAAATCACCCAGAGTCAGAGACTGGTGACCCATGCCTTTAATCCCATCAATCAGGATGACTAAGTGGTGACCCACACCTCTAATCCCATCACTCAAGAGACGAGATCTTTCTGGATTTCTGTGAATTCAAGGCCTAACAATCAAACAGTAGTAGCTCACACCTTTAATCCTAACTCTAGGATTATGATGCAGAGTTGAACCCAGAAGTGAAACAGCTGAGCAGGGAAGACATTTAAGGCAGGAGGAGCAGAGATTCGGGCCTGTAGAAGCAGCCAGTCAGGCTGAGGACCCATGAAGATAGAGTATATACCCTGTTAAACTTGAGAAGTTGGCTGGGTAAGAATTGACTGTGGTCCGTTTCCTCTCTCTGATATTCTAGCTTTTCCCCAATATCTGGCTCTGGGTTTTCATTATATACTAACTAGAGTTCATGCAATAGCTGGGAAATGAGGCTTCTGAGACATCCTCTATATCGAAACCCTAATGGGCACAAGCCCCCTCTTGAGCTGCAATTGGCTTCTCTGTGCTGAGAGAGTGTGATGACTTTGGAAGGGCCTGAGAATGGGAAGAAACAGTTCAAAGGCCCAGATTTTTTTTTTTTTTTTTTTTTTGACGACTCCTTTGGTGGTACAAGGAGAAAGCAAATCTGAGACTATTTGACAGTCAGACATAATCAGGTAGTGCTGAGATTTGGATAAGTGTCCTTCTCAAAGGTCCATAGGTCAAAGTCTTGTTCTCCAGTTAGTGGTGCCATTTTGCAAACTTCTAGAACATGCTGGAGCTGAAGTCCAGCTGGAGGAAGTTGGTCACAGAGGCATGTCTTTAGGACCATTTCTGTTTGCCCCATCCTTGCTTCCTGTCTACCATGATGTGAAGATGGTCTTTTACCACATATTTCTACTGCCATCATATTCTGCCCAAGTGCATGGAGCAAATGACCATGAACTGAATTCCTGGAAACCATGAGCCAAATAGACAATTATTCCCTTGGGTTCTTCTCATCACAGTGGCACATTGAGGCAGGCATCTGTTGCTTCCTTGGGCTGTACCATGGAGGCTGGTGTTGCCTACCTTCTCTCTCTCTCTCTCTCTCTCTCTCTCTCTCTCTCTCTCTCTCTCTCACACACACACACACACACACACACACACACACACACACAGTGCTGGGATTTTTCTTTGTTTCTGTGTTTGGATGGGGTTGAAATTTTTCCAGAATAAGGGAGTGACTTCACTGAAGTGCTCTTCCCTCCTACCCTAGCAGACTCAGAGATGTTGGACTTGTGAATATTCTTGATTTGCGAGCTGACTCCACGGAAGCTGGACAAAAAAGAAAAGCAGAGAAGGAAGCCAGCTGTGAGTGGAGTGGGTGGGTGGGTGTCTGGGAGAGAAGGGCTAAGGCAGAGAACCTCAGATATGAGTAGACGGTGCTCTGGGTGTGTGTGTAAGCAGAGGTCAAGGAGGATGTGTATGGTGTGCAAGCTCTGGAACTTTGCACTTAGAAAGCCTGGGTGTTAGTATTTTGAACGTGGAAGAACACACTAGCACCCTGCCAAAGAGCCATATTAGGTTTAATAAAAGAATGGGTGGGGGAAGGGAAGAGAAAGAGAAAGGAGGGAGTAGGGAGCAGAGAAGGAGAAAAGAGAGTGTCTCCCAGTGGTTGGGGTTCTTTAAAGGGTAACCAAGCAGACACATAATTATTTGCAGGCAGGGGTATGACTGCAACTATAACACTGGGTATGCCTGATTTTGGAATTCTGGAAAGTTCTTTGTATTTCTGAAACTTATTTTTCTTCATTGTAAATGGGTAAGGGTGTGGTAATATGTTCCATAGTTAATAAAACCTGGAATATCAAGAGATTAACCCACAGTTAAACTTAGGCAGAGATAGCTCCAGGAGTTCTGGCCAACAGCTGGGCTTCAATAGCACCCACCTTCAATCCCAGCATAGGGAAAGCCGGGAGTGGTGACCTATATATACCCTTAATCCCATAACTCCAGAGACAGAGATCTTTCTGTGTTTCTGTGAGTTTAAGGCTGACTACCAAATAAAGTAGCTAGGCCTTTAATCCTAACCTGGATGGGATACAGCTGGGCAAAGAGGGTATTTAAGGCAGGCTTAGGAAAACAGCAGCAATTAGAATCGACCAGGAGCAAGGCTGAAGAAGTTGGAAGACAGCTGGGTGAGATTTGACTGTGGTGTTTCCTCTCTCTGATATTTCAGCCTTTCCTTGATATCTGTCTATGCGTCTCTTTTATTACAATCAGAATTTGAGCTACACAAGGATACTGTCTGCCCTTAACTGAACGCACAACACTGATGTGCATAGAATGTGAGATGCACCATGGCCATACCTTATACTAGCCTAGGATCGGCATTGCCCTGCTGGCTAAAGTTCCAGTCAATGAATTCTGAGAGAGGTCAGTGGAGCACGTGGATAGCAAATCTGATCTTAATATTTGATATATCATTTGCTTCTGATAATAAACCTAAGTACATATGAGACATCCAGTTATTAACTAAGATCAGAGTCAGGTGCGTGCAGCATGCTTGCCCAGGGTAGGAAAGGACTGAGGTGGCAGGCAAAGAACCCTGTCCCCTTGCTACATGCACGGGGCCAAAGGTGACAGGCCTGCTTGGTTTTCCCTTGGAGAAGCAGAATTCAGCTGTTAAAAGAACAAGATCTGGGATCCCTTTGCTTTCCAGGTTCTGGTCTCAGGGATCTAAAATAGGAAGGGAGTATTCAATAAGAGAGGGTGACTACAGAGATGGCTGTCCCGTGACCCTCTACAGTGATTAAAGAAGAATAGCCTGCATCTCCCCACAGCTGCTGCAGATATATCTATGAAACTGCATAGAACTTCCCAGTCTTTTGAGTTTCAAGAGCAAAAGAGACCAGCTCTATGGAAAAAGCTTCTTAAACAGATCAGCCTGGCTCATGATCCAGTGTGGATCGTGGAAATCCAGATTTACATGAAGTTTCTGCAGAGCAAAAAGGTCTCTTCACACTCTCTGAATTCCAGCCTCCTAGGGTGCTTGGATAGCTCAGCCAGCTTTCTCCAGGAAAAAGAGCTGAAGGCAAATTCTTTATCCTATTGGAAAATGTTACTATCCTATTGGAGATTGCAATCCCAGGAAATCTGAGGTAAGGACAATGGGACTGAGGTGTCAGTGGATAACATGTGCCAAGCAGGCCAGAGGGCAAGCATCTACAGCCACTGACCTCTGCAGGCTGACAGATGCCTCAGAACTGAGTGCCATCAGAGCAGCAGTTGTTCTTCATGCCTATCCTCCCAAGGGCTGCAGCATCCCTTCATAAAGCAGTAACAACTCCCTAAGTCCTCAAGGTGAAGTCGTTGGGATTCTGGGGCATCTTGTGTCCAGAAAGTGAGAGACAGGGGTTCCATTCTTCAGTGTGTCCTCAAGAGCCAAGCTTAAGGGTGAGGTAAATGTTTCTATGCTGGGTTTACAGGAAAAACAAAAAACAAAAACCGTGGCTTTGAAAGAAAAAAAAAAGTCAGACATGGTGGATCACACTTAAAATCTCAGGGAGTCAGCCTAACCCTTCTGGATGAGTTTCAAGATAATGAGAGGCCTGTTTACAAGTCAAAGTGAATAACATCTGAAGAATGATGCCAAGGTTAACTACTAGCCTCCATGTACATGTGCATGAATGTACATACTTATATGTGAACATGTAAACACACATGTGAACATATACATACAAACACAGCTGTCAATTAGCCAAAGGGAGAGTTGTCACGGGAAATAATCAGCCCAAGGCTTCTTTTATGTTCTCATTCAAGTGTTGGATACAAAGGTACTCCATGGACTTACAGTTTCAACACCTCTTGAAACCCTCCTGAGACTATTTCCAGAGTGTTCCTTATGGGAATAAACATCACTCTCCTCTGTGTATGGCAACAGTCTGTTGCTGGACTGACAGTCCCACAGAATAAATTGTTCTGCCAAGTGGTGCTTGCCCATGCAAGCAGGATGCTTAAAACTTTAAACCATATTTTTTTAAAAAAAATTATAGAAGGTACGTGCCCTAGGCAGAAATAATTTGGTCACAAGTGAAAATAACCTACTCAGATTAGCTTAAGCAATGTGGGAGAGAGAATTATGAAATAGATACAGATAACTTAAAAAATAATCCAGAGCTTAAAAAATTGTTCTGAATGTTCAGTTTCTTCCCCAAGGGACAGATACAGTCTCACACAGTCACTGGTCCAATTTGTACTATTAGAAACCATTGTTGGTTTTCCCAGAAGTACTGAGGCTGGGACTCAGGACATCATGTATGGCCAGCCAGCACTCCATCACTGAACCATAGCACTAGCCCTCACTTTGACTAACAAATTATTACTAATATGACTGGAGTTCCTGATCTTTGAAGGAAGCTGTGTTCAGGTGCCAGATATGGCTATAATACACTGAAAAATTCAACATTGGTTGGTTGTTTTGAGCAGTGAGAGGTGAAGCCACCCTCTGCCCCAGGGGACTAGATTAAGTAGTAGGTCTAGTGGCTTGCAGGAAGATCATTACTGACATTTAGTGAGCAGGAACTAGGGTGCTGAAAGTTTTCCAGCACCACATTCCACAATAAACGGCTCATACTTCTGGTCCTTCCCCTGCTGAGTTTACCAAATTCCAGTATAATTTTGGAATTCCTGTGGTCTTCATTTTCTCAGATTGGCCTTATCTCCTGGGACCACAGCTGCTTCTCTTTGTGGTCTGTCCATGGCTATGGGAAGATTTAGTACAGACGGACTCTCTCTCTTCAACACTATGTGTTACTGTACTGCATTACCACTACCCCCTTTCTGAGTACACAGAAATCTGGGAGCAGTGTGGCCAGATAAACCAATGAGTTGTGGGCCAGAAGACACTTCTGAGATGAACAATTATGTCATCGTGAATGGCCAGGGAGGCATCCTGTCCCCTGTGTCACAGCAATAGTCATGCTGAGAAGTGGTGGTAACTCTTCCAGCCACAGGCACAAATTAAATAAATTCTATTGTAAAGTATTTAAGAAGAGATCCTGACACATAGCTATTCTGATACCCTGTATCAGGATTGGTTGGGTTGCTGAAGTAACAAACAATCTCCCAAATCTTCCCCACAATGAAAAATTGATTACTTTCCTTCCAGACCCATGTGTACATGGATATGAAGGGGGTTATTCCCACATCAGTTCTGTTTTGAATTGTTACTGTGTGCACAGTGGGAATGCAGGCTGGAATTGTTGCCAACATCTCTCAAGTGTTGGTATTCAAGTACCATATACCCTACTTTGGGATAGGGTCTCTCATTATCCTGAAGCTTACTTAGGCTAGGTTGACTGGCCTGTACAACTCTGTGATCTACCTGTCTCCACCTCCCAGGAGTGTGTTAAAAACATGGACTATCATACCCAATTGGGTTCTGGAACTTGAACCACCTTACAAAGGAGCAAATTCCCCAGCCCAACAATATAACCAGTATAATTCTTCTAACCTTGTGATATAGATACAGCCACTCATCAATATACAGATGAGAAAACCAAGGACTCATGGGGTCAATAGCCTAGTTTAATGACAGTAAGCAATGGTGCTGAGATTCAAAGCCAGCCAGGATGACCCAAAGTGCCACATGTTGAGTCTTCATTTTTAGTGTTTTCAAAAAAGGACGATTCTCTGCTACCGTTGGCTATCTCTCCTAGCTGTTGTCTGTACCTGCCACTGGCTGCACCCCTCCTTTCTTCTTTCCTAATATGTTCCTTCTAATCCATTATGGATGAGGCAACCAGATAATTAGGCTCGTTATGCATGTTATAATTTGTGACTAATCGAGCTTGACCACCTTGATAGCTGTTCTGTCCCCCCACAGGCTCACTCATAATTGTGAGGTTGGTGGCTGCTGTATCTGTCTCCCCTCTGGACAGCATGTGCTTTTGTAGGGTGCTAATGAGCTTACTTCACCTTTGTGTCTGTCTGTCTGTCTCTCCCCTTCCCCCAGTCCCTAGCCCAAAGCTTAGCTTCGCATATGTTAGGTGACTAACAAATATCTGTTAAGACTATTAAGTAATTAGGTCCTAAGTAATAGCCCAAGAGCTCTCTGTAAGTTAATTAGATGGGCTTTGCTACTAGCCATTGGGACATCTGTTTTATCTGTCTGGAGGCCTTTGGGACCTTCTCAGTTGTGTCTAGGATACTATGGGACAAGATGATCAATGAGTTTCCTCCATTGGTCCCCTGGTATGTTTGTTAAGATTTGGTTCTATTAAAAATACCAGCAGATTATGCTTCTGTAGCATTCACCATGTACAAGATAATATTTTCAGTGCTTTGTGGCTATTGATTCATTTTAGGCACACAGCCATCCAATTAGATGGACTCTATTAGAGCATCACCCTGTCTGAACGATCTTTCCCAAGACCTCATGAGTACCAAGAAGTGAGGTTCCTAGGCTGCCTAACTACTACTGGGATGAAAAAGACAGGGAGGTGTCCGCTCTCAAAAGGCTAATGCTTTAGTGGGAAAGCCAGATAAGCTCTATATGAGCATGTTAATGTGCAAACGATAGCTGGGGGAGGGTAAACACTGGGCTGCCAGTAGAGTGTTGTAATGAAACAGAATGCCACATGTGGTGGTTGGACTCAATTACCAATTTGACAGGATGTAGAATAAATATAGGAAATGTGCCTCTTGGGTGTTGTATGAGGTTTCTGGCTGGGACTTTCGGGTTCAAAGGTTCGGACCCACCTTCAGTCCCACTTAGCCTCAAATAATGACACACAAGCTTATATTATTTTTATGCTGATTGGCCTAGTGCCCAGGCCTATAACTTGCTAACTCTTTAGTCTTAAACTAACCCATCTTTCTTATCCTGTTCAGCCATGTGGCTTGGTACCTTTTCTCAGCAGCATTTCCTCTGTGTCTCCTGGCATCTCCAGCAACTCTCTGACATCTGTGGTCTGCTCTGAGATGTTTCCCAAGTTTCCTTAGTCTGGTAGCCACACCCATACTTCCTGTTTGCCTTTGGCCAATCAGTTTTTTTTTTTTTTATTAAACCAGTAGGCAGGATAATTATTTACAATGGAACAGTATGCAATCCCCCTACACTAGGGCATATCAGTAAGGGCATCTCCAAAGAAAAGTGAATGAAGGAGGACCTACTCTGAATGTGCAATCATCCCCATGAGCCAGGGAGGGTCTCAGAAAGAACAAGTGAGCTAAGAACAGCGTTCACCTCTCATTGCTTTCTAGTGGCAGATGCATTGTGACCAACTCCCTTACCCTCATGCCTAATAAACTGTACTCTAGAATATGAGTCAAAATAACACCTTCATTCCTTAAACTGCACTTGTTAGAATAATGGAAAACATGGGACATGGCTCAGGAGAGCCCCAGAAAGTGCTTGTAGGACTTCATGTACTTTATGTGTTTTAATCACTGTTCTATTGCCATGAGGAGACACCATGGCCAAGGCAACTCTTATAAAAGAAAGCATTTAACTAGGGGCTTGCATATACTTTCAGAGGTTTCATCAATTAGCAACATTGCAGAGGGCATGGTGGCAGGTAAGCATGGTGCTGCAGAAGTAGTCGAAAGCTACATCTTGATCCACAAGCAGAGAGAGAAAACAAGAGAGAGCCCAAGCCTGGTGTGGGTTTTTGAAAGGTCAAAACCCTTCCTCCAACAAGGTCACACTTAATCATTCTCAAATAGATTCTCCCTAGATTACTAAATATTCAAATAATAAGAGTCTATGGGGACCATTCTTGTTCAAACTACCAAATTATAAATAGAAATTACTATGAGATGTAGTGTCTAAAATAATAAACATATTCTATTTTATCCTAAAGTTCCTGAGGATCAGAAAGTTGGATGGTTCTGGTTTGGTTTCTTACCAGGTGGTAACCAAGATGCTGTCTTCTGTACCTGCCATTGAGGTCAGGAAGAGAATCTATGTCTAGAATGGCTTGATGTCTGGGATGGAGTTGAAAAAGAACAGTAGATCACTCAGATGCCTGTCAAGGTTGGAAAGGGCCCAGTTATAAAGCCTTACCATGGCCAATGCCAGGGGTAGAACTTGAAAGAGCAGGATGTCAGGGAAGAGGGAAGGAAGCATGTAGGCAGGCTGAAACCCCAGGAACACAAGCTGCAATTCCACAAGATAGTTTGAAACTGCTGTGCCCTGATTGACATGGGAACTATGTGGAAGCTGGGTCTCTTGTTACAAATATTACTACATTAACTCTACTGCCACAGTTACTTTTCTATTGCCATGACAAAGCAGTATGACCAAGGCAACTTACAGAAGAGCTTATTGGGCTTATAGTTTCAGAGGGTGAGTCCATGTCCATTATGCCAGGAAGCTGTGAACTATGGTCCAACCTCAAGGCTAACACCACTTGGAGATTTGGTGTTTTACTCTAGCAGAGCATAGAGAACTATTCTTCTATCAATGAATCTCTTTATGTAGTTGCTATTCAGTCAAAGCTAATAATGACTAACAACTATTATATTGTTGCATGCAGTGCTGTCTCATCACCATGATACTCCTGCAGTTACAGAGCCTAGGATGAGAGGTTTTATTTATATGGGATCTACAGGGAGTGTTTCTTAAGTAACTTCATAAAGAGTCAAGACAAGGCAGAAGAGGAGACAGGCAGTGTGCTTAGACAAGGGGAAGCTATAAAGTGTCACTTGTGACACAAAGATGGTCCTACCCAGAGGAAGAGAGTTTGGCTGGTACACAACACTGTAGATCTACCATTAGAGCTATTTCTTGTTTAACAAGATTGGGAGGATTCAATCAGCTGTAGTCTGTTTCTGCAAAGACATTCGGGGCACCATCTTTTGACAATAGCTAAAAGGTACAAGCCACCCAAGTGTCCCATCGGGTGGGTGATCAGATGAAATTCGAGCATACTGAAAGTTATTAGACTTCAAAAGGAGAGATTATGACTCATGGTACATGTATGAACTTTGAAAGCATTGTGCCAAGTGTCATAAGCCAATCACAAGAAGACAAACACATGAGAGAAATAACAAATGCTTATATGAGTTACCTAGTGTCCCAGCTCAGAGAGGTAGGAACAGGATGCAGGTTGTAGGGGATAGAGGAAGGGGAGCCTTTAATAGATGTGAAGTCTCCGTCTTGTAAGCTGAGAAAGTTCTAGAGAGTGAACACAAAGCACAATGAATGACCCCTGTGCTACTGAACTACAACTTAACCATGGGCAAAGTGGGAGCTGGTGAGTTAGTTCACTGGATAAAGGTGCTGGCTGCCATGACTGGTAACCTCAGCTTGAGTTCTAGACCCCATATGGTAAAAGGACTCTTCTGAGTCCACACATGCACCATGTATGCTTGTGTCTACACACACACACACACACACACACACACACACACACACACACAGAGAGAGAGAGAGAGAGAGAGAGAGAGAGAGAGAGAGAGAGAGAGATTCCATTTTGAAGGCTCTTTCAATGGGGCATGTGTGCATGTATGCAGGCACATGCACTCCTTGGGGCCTGGGAGCAGCAGGCAGGGGCACTATGACACTCTGAACAGTCATGAGCTACCAGATAAAATGCCCTTGATCTGACAGGTGTGCTTCCCACCATCGGACCAAATCACTCAACAACCCAGCAGCCTCCAGCTGATGGATTTGCAGAAGTACTCAAAGATAATTGGCATTTTAATGGGAAAGTGCCATGTTCCTATGTGTCAGAATAGCAATAAGATACCCCAAGGGCCATTAACACAGCTCATGGGTAATGAAAGTTGTTCACCCATCAGTCCTGGGATCAGAACCCAGCCCACACTTGAAGCAGAGCTTCTGAGGGTGCCTGATCCTTGCCAGCCACTAAAATGCAGATCTCAAGATCAAATGCCACTTCCCATCCAGACATGCATGCCAGAGGCACCAAAGAGAGTCTCACTTCTGCCTGTCACTGCCTTTATTTCCTCTTTTACCCCACCTTGGTGGAGCTCATGTGATAAATTTGAGAGTCACAAGAACAGAAGGAGCAATCTGTAATAAACTGGCAGAGCCCACAATTCAATAAGCATTTAAATCTTGCACATCTACCATGTGTGGAGTAGTTGTGGACATCTGTCATGGTGTGCCTGGGACCCCCTGGCCACGTATCAGCCACCTTCACCCCTTAGTAAGCATCTGGTGTCTATGTAATTGTGTGACTGATCCCTTCTGATGCTTAATGAATTTGTTATGCATCCAAGTGTGATCTCACTCTGCCTTGACAACTGCTTACCCTCATCATAGGGATCAGGGAGCTGAGGGTGAGAGGAAAAGTGCTTCTCGAGGCCACTTAGAAATGAGAAAATCAAGTGTGTACCTACTTACAGCACAGCTCAAGGCTTTTCCCTCTGCCTTGTTATGATGGTACACACTGGGGTCAACTTGCCTTGGTTTAGGAGAGCCTAGGGAGCTGATAAAGCATTATTTATCCTCAGTGCTCTGTAGGCACTGATGTTACTGTAGGACAGCATCCCTTGAGTGCTGAGAAGGTAGTAAGGCATTTGACAATGATGTCCAGTCCTAGGTGCATCTAAGTGCCCAACATAGAAGCAGAGAAGACAGACATGTGAGTCTCTGGAGTGAGTAGAAAGTTCTACCCTTATCTGGGTGAGCACATTTATTGGCTAATGATACAGGTAGACCATAGGAGGAATGGGGGAGGTGTGGACTCTTGTTATCTCCCTCCTAAGCCCAGGATTCCCTTTAACTGCCCTTGGATATCACTACTTTAGGTCTTCTGACCTTCAAATTTAGCTTCACACCAGCAGATGCAGACTGGGGCACTCACTCACTACTAAGGCCTTCAGATATGAGCTCAACCATGATACCAGCTCTGGTCTTGGCTTGCAGAAGTCTGTGATAGGCTTTCCTTCTCAACCTATATAATTGAGGAAGCCAGTCCCTTTACTAAATTTCTCTCATGTGTTTGTGTTACTTCTCAGTGCGTTCTCTCTCTCTCTCTCTCTCTCTCTCTCTCTCTCTCTCTCTCTCTTCTCTCCACCTACCCACCCACCCATCCATCCATCTAATATATCTAGATAATAGCTGACCACATACCTATCCATTTCTTATTCATTCTCCAAACATTAAAGATGTCTTATATTTCTTACCTTTCATAGAAGTATAATATCCATTAAAAAATGAAATTCATCCCCCACATAGATTTTTAAAAAGTGTGCATGTAAATGTGTGTGTTTGTGTGTGTGTGTGTGTGTGTGTGTGTGTGTGTGTGTGTGTGTGTTGAGGGTTACACTCAATGCTTTTCAGTTACTAAGATTTTCGAACAGTTCAGGAATCCTTGATTCTTGTTTCTACCAAAGCTGCTGCCGCCACCATTTTAGTCAGGGCATGATGCTGAGGTAAAAGCCAGAAAA
Organism: Sigmodon hispidus; assembly: GCA_004025045.1. Taxonomy (NCBI): domain Eukaryota; kingdom Metazoa; phylum Chordata; class Mammalia; order Rodentia; family Cricetidae; genus Sigmodon; species Sigmodon hispidus. The sequence continues at coordinate 12,653 of PVIH01019932.1, read as the reverse complement.
CCGATTAAAGATCTGAGGTGTAGGTGTGTGGAAATGCCCTGTAGGGCTGGCTCACTGTCAGTGACAAGTCAGAAGATCTAGTCTTGTGACAGGAACATATGGCTCATTTAGCCAAGGCACTGAGTAGAGTGTGTAATGAAGGAACCATGTAAAACTGTAGGTAAGATATGGGAAGGCCATCAAGTAATGGGGCAAATCCTAGATTTCCTGTCAGGCAAATCTAGAGAAGTGTTAGCTTCTGTAGATTCAAAGGAAAATGTGAGGCAGAAGAAGAATGGCCTTCCCTAGAGAGACATAGCCAGCCTGGTGAGTGCTTATGAAGGAAGCTAAGGGTCAACTCTTACCATCTCCCTCTTCTCCTTCTGGTGCCCCCACTACCCAACCGAAGTCCAAAGGTCAATGGAGCCTTGTTCCCAGGTGTGCAGGACATGGGAACAGCCACCCTGGGCAAAGAGTATGGTCAAGTGTTGAAAATACTTTGGAACAGGAAAATAATAATAATTTAGCACATCTGGCTAGCAAATCGGGGATGTATGCAATTCTGTCTTAAAACTAACTGGTGTCCTGAGAGCCTGGCTGTTGGGGAAAATGCTTGTTCCTTGTTTGTGTTTTGTTAAGTGAGGAGAGTCTTGGCTTTCCTGTGTTCTTCATTTGCTGATTTAGAGAGAATTTTCTGGAAGGAAAGGCCATGGCCACAGAGCATTGGAGTTCAACCCCTTCTCCAGCAATCATCCTTGGGTTTGCCTCCATGAAGCATGGGTTGAAATCTGCTTATAGCACCATTTAGGTCCTTGTAAGAAATCCTTGCCTGTTAGGAGAAAGGTCTGTGATTTTCCAACATTGCCCAAAGCATGGTACACATGGTACATTCAGGGAAACAGTATTAGTAAGCTACAGGACCTAGACATTTCTATTAATCTGATTTTGTTAGATATAAATTATATTTTGATCCCACCAGTTGTATGTACACCCTTGTTATTGTCCAGTTTTCATCATTCGGGGGAAAGAAAAGGCTGTATAGATTTAACCTCAAAAACTACTGCTAATGTCCACATCCAAGGCAAAGAGCCATTTGGTCCCAGCCAGGCAGCACTCTAGGGCTCATTAAGAAGTCATTCTGGCTGCAGCCTCCTCCCCTCCCCATAGCAGAAGGTGGAGGACCAGAACACAGAGGTCTCTGGAGACATCTAGGGACCAGTGTTGTTCCCCAACCTCTTCCAGGATAGGAAGGGTGCCTTCATTCCCACAGATAAGCAGGGAGCACCTCAAAAGCTCTCTGTGAGAATGCTCAAGAGGAAAAATTCAGAAAGCAAAAATGGTGTTGGGTTACCTTAATGACAGTGAGTTGTCTCAATTTGGGACACCTTGTCACTGATCACCCCTTCCTCAGGGAAGTTCTCCAGATCCAAGGGAGCTCAGGAAAGGAGTTGTCTCCTGCTGTGTAGTGAGTTTCCCTCCCTGCAAACAACACTGTAAAGCAATAGCCACGCTACTAGCCATCATGATTGCATTTGTGCAACAATAACTGGGAGGCTATCATTCTCATGTGGCTTTGGTGGAGGAGCTCTGGTAGTATGTGGCTAGGCCTGTTGCCTTGGCAAGAAGGTACAGGGCAGGCTCATCTGGTAGTATCAACTACAGTGTTCCCAGGTTGCTTTTGTCAGGAGAGACTCATTATGTGACAGCCCAGGGACTTTGAGAGCCTGATGGCCCTGTGAGGCCCACTTCACCACACAAGTCCCAGATTGTGCCTTCTGCTGTACATTCTGTCAGCTAAGCCTAAATGAGAAGGGGAGATGTTCCCTCCCACTCTGGGGAAAGACCACGGACTCTTCGTCCATCTTTATGCATTCCTGAGGCACTGGATGGATATCTGGCTAGAATGTATATTTGAGGTCAAGGAGGCCCTCTCTCAGGAGCTCTGCCATAACTTTGTTATCTGCCCCAGGAGAGGGCAGGTTGGCTGGCAGCCCAGCTGAAGGCATTGCAGAGAAACCAGAAGAACCTCAGAAACAGCATCGCCCACTGGGATACACCCATCTACTCTTCCCTAACCTGATTCTCAACCCCAAAGCACTAAGAAAGAAGTCCAGGAGATGGAGAAAAACAGGCTAGGGAACAGATCACAGCTTTTCCTAGGTACATGCCCAGGGCTACGAGATAAACATTAAATTGGGATATAGGATTAAGATTAAATTGGGATGTAGGATTGAGTTTAAATTTGCCCAGACTGGGTTTTAGAAGCTAGAAAGTGATGGGGTTTCCTGGACTCTTATTAAGGGGGATGGAACAAGGCTAAGGAAAGGGCTCAGTGGGTGAAGTGCTTTTGTGCAAGTATAAGGACCTGAGTTCAATCTCCAGAAGGTATGGAGGCACATCCCCATAACCTGAACACTGGGGAAGTAGAGACAGGATGATCCCTAGGGCTTGCTGGCCACTCAATCTAGCTGGAATAGAAAGCCCTAGGTTTAGTGAGAGTCCCTGGCTCAAAAATTAAGAAAGAGAAGTAGTTAAGAGACCACACTTGACATCCACCTCCAAGTTCCACACACATATGTACAGAGGAGTGTGCCTGTGATATATGTGTATTCCTCCAACACACCATGCACACATGTATATACTCCTCTCAAACACACACACACACACACACACACACACACACACACACAGTGGGATTGGACACTAGGCAGCTGAATTAGAGAAAGTACAACAGTTTGTGCCTTTATTGACCTTTATTGACTTTAGTGTGTGGCAAATAGGTAACAGAGACATAACACATGTATTGATGGAGTTTGCCAAGAGACAGGTTTACAAGGTTCAAAGACTGAAGAAACTAATGTCTGAAGTACACTACTTACACTTCTCCCAAATGTTCCATCACCTGGCCCCTTCGCCTCCTTCCCCTGAGCCTTTACACTCTGCAATGCAGGCAGGCGTGCAGGTGCTGGGAAGATTAACTTTTTTCCTATCTTCTTAAGTTAACTAGTTGGGAGCCTAAGAGCTATACTAACAAAAGGAAGGCTGGCAGGCATATTGGCACATGACCTGATTATTTCTGTGCATGAGCATTCATGGAAAAACAGTGAAACTCTGAGGAGCATTTAGAGTTGAAGGCTTTTATTCCCTCTTAAGAGAGAAAGAATATTTGGAGCTGAGGGATGATAAACCGAGAGAAGTTAAGTATAAAATAGAGCGGCTGAGATAAGGGCTGTATTAGATCTGTTTGTTGGGCTCCTCTTGGCACAAACTACCCCATCTTTTCTTTCTTCTTCTTCTGGATGTGTGTGTCTGGGATCTGTCACAGAAAGGAATGTGTCCTTCAGGCTGCACTCTGGTGTAGCCTCCCTCTCCTTCAGGCATTGCTGAGGGGTCATGTCTGAGTCACAGTAGGACCTGCTCACCCTGTGTAAGTCTCCACAGTCATGTTCCTTCCATAAGGACAGATATGGCTCAGAAGAGTAGATATTAGGAATGTCAGTCAAGGATCAACTGGGGTTCTGGGGAAAGAAACTCTATTCTCAGTGTGGACACCTGAAGGCTGTCTTCAGGTGTAGAAACACCATGGTGGACATGCAGGAGGCCAGGCTGGCATTAGGAGCTATGTCTGTACCCCATTCTTGAAGGAACAGTTAGAAAACAGGGACATTTGTGGTGACTTGGGAGTGACTGTGACCTTGGAGGGGTACTACCAGTTTAGGACCACTCTAGAACAGGAAGAAGATGAGCTGATAGACCCCAGTTGAGATCGAAGCCTCCTAAGCACTGAGGAGGGATGGGACAGGAAGGCAAGGTCTGAGGAAATGGTGGGGAGCTCCAGCAATATGGAGACAGTGATAGTGTAGACTGTCAGTTACTACCAAATAAACATGTGCAGAGCTCAGACATTGAGCTGAGACTCCTCAGATGTTTGTGCACCCCATCCTCATGGTGTATGTGATCTCTGCTAATATTGCTTTTCTCACAAGTGATAGCATTATGCAGCAAGAAGCTGTGTCAGTGACCTGTCCAACACACATGTCGAGGAAGATGCACAAGAACATTTGAAGCACGTGTGTAGGCTCTGAAGCCTGGCCCTTGACCCTGGGATAGATCTCCAGTCCCCAAAGAAACAGAGTCCTAGGCCATGGACTTAGCACAGGCCCAGCAACCATGGACTTCACACATCTAAAGAGGAGAGATGCAATTGCTTCCTGTTTACTCCTCAGGATCCCAAGGGTAAGGAAGGGACGGGTCAGGCTGTGAGGGACAGTGTTAATGAACCACAGTAGAGGAAAATAATTTTGAAAAGGTATCTTTCGCTGAAGAAGGCTCCAGAGGCAGCCATCCATTGGCCAACATGATCACTGGTGTAATAAATCACCAACATCATACTGGTCTTTCAATCTTAGGTGTGTATATGCAGTGTATGTTTGTGTGAGGTGCTACTATATGTGTGTGGTCCTGCATATGGAGGTCAGAAGTCAACTTTGACCAACCTTTCTGCATGGATTCTGAGGATCAAACTCAGGTCCTCACACTGTTACAAGAAACACTTTACCAGCAGAGCCTTCTCCCCAGTTCTCTTTTATTAATCTTTTTAAAAATCTTTGTCTCCTGGAGACTCTGGGTCCTTTACCCATCATGCTACTCTCTAAAACTTCCCAGGCTTTGATGAGGGTGCCCTGTAATGCCGAGCCACCCCTTGGGATCCACTCACTTCCGTGGTCACCTCCTTACATCCCCGAGGGTTAAGGCAGTCTATGAATGCAGACTAAGCATGTTGGTAGCTTTCTGCCCTTGGCCACAGGCGTCTGGGTCAATAAGAACTTGGACAAGGTAGTGAGAAAACTTTTCTTCCTCCAACCACTCTCTGCTGCAGGCGCCTTCACTGGACATGGGTCATTTGGATTGTCCCCAGTACCCCTCAACACAGTTTTATATAGTTTATAGAACAGTGGCAAGGACAGTTCCCATGGATCAGAGACCTCTTCCTGACAGTGTGTCTAGTGTTCCGCTAAAGGGCATCACCCTGCATCAAAGGCTTACGGCCATTCTCAGCAGTTATGCTGGCAGTCTAGGGGCTTGTCACCCTTCCACAGCTGGTAGCTGAAGGGAGGGGCCAGAAGTAGAAGTAGAAGTCACTTTGTGTGGGCACAGCCTGGCCCAATCTTTTCCTCTTCAACTTTCCCCTCCTATAGAGAGGGGACAACACCCCTGCCCCCACACACAGACACATCCATATGCACACAGGCACACACACAGACACACTCACACACAGAAACATACACATGCAGACACACACACACCCCTCTTTCCCTCTGAGGTGGCTCTCTCTTTTTGCATGATTAAACCTTGATAACTAACCCATTAGTAAAGAAAAGGACCCTAGGTTCCTCTTCTTCTGCTGGACAGCGTGAGAAAAAATGGAGAGGAGGAAGAGGAAAGTCCATTTTACTCTACCCTTTAAGGCAGCAAAGAAAATCACGAAAAATGAATTTGTCCATTACAATAAATCTTAAGTCCAATTAGTTGAGTGAAATTAAAATTCTGTACCCAAACTCTGGTTCCACTCAAGTCTGGGTTCAATGTCACCTTCTTGATGAGCGTGCCTTGTTCTTCTGAGCCCCCCTCCCCGCTCCTTTCTCTTCTGGCGCAGATGGCTTCCTGCTTTTCTCTTATCCATTAGTAGCCTGTCAGCTTTTTGAGATGGAGACTTTATTATCTCTTGCTCAGCATCTTATTCTCAGCACCCTGTCTGTCTCATAAGAGCTGCTCAGTAAAGAGTTGCTGGGCGAACCAATGAATGAAAATCACCTGATTCTTTGATGGTCTCCTCTCCTGGGTTCTCCAGCTGGATTTGGGGTGTTCCACTTCCCTTACCTAACATCTGAGGCCACTTTCAGTTTCTCTCTTCCTCTATTACCTCCTTTAGCCTCTCCCATCAGAGAGCAGAAGATGGGCATGAAAAGCTCCAGAGTCCTGATGAGTGAATGAAAATGCTGAAGTCCCTTGCTCTGAGAGCTAAATGGATTGGTGCTCCAATGTTCCCAAAGGAGACCCAAGGCCTATACATTGTTAGGAAGAAATGTCACCTTTACACTTATCTGGAAACACCCCAGATAAGTAGATATGAATGTTTTACCCAGAATGAGAAATCACATCAAGTCTCTCACTGTGGCCTGGAGACTCTGAGCTTCTTTTTCTTCAGCATCTCTCTAGGCAGTTTGCCAGAGGACTCACACAAATATGCTTGTTGGTTACAACCAGGCTTCTTCTGCTCATTCTGAGGAGCTTGTTAGAAATACAAAATCTCAAGCTCTGCACTAGACCCACTAAGCCAAAGTCCATCATTGCAATAAGGTCTTAGGGTCTTGACTCAGACCACAGAATGGCCTAGGCCCAGAACCTTCAGAACACCTAATAAATGACCTTGGTCTCTGAAAGTCCACAGCTTTGTAGCTGGTTTGTTTTCCCTCGTGGGAGAATCTGTCTCTGTTCCCAACTGCTATAATCCTGTTTGCACAGCTCTAGTGCCACACGTTGACAGTTTGAGAGGCTGGGACTGAAGCTCAGAGAGAACAGCCTGGGAGACACGTGATGCCTTAGTGCATTCTTGAGAACAAGTCAGAAGTGAGGAGTCTGCACAGGGTGCCTGAGACAACCAGGAAGGCAGGAGATGGACAGAAGTCACCTGTACCCTCCCACAGCTCTTTAGACTTACACATTTTGTATATTCATTTGAAGACTCTGTACAACTGCTGGACCTTCTCTCCAGTAAGAACAGCTGCTAGCCCTTCCCCACTTAAAGCTGGAGGAGGGCAGTAAGGACAGCTGTGGGAGTGGCCTGTGTTCTGCCCTGGCTCAGTACTAACTTGCAAGAGGACATCTTGTCTCTCAATTCTCAGTCCCACTGTAAGGAGTTTCTGGAGTCCTTTGCAGACAACCAATTGAGCACACTTTCATCTGAGGCTGTGCCACTGGGAACAATGACTTGGTCTGGATAGAGAAAGGGTGGCAGCTGGAATCCCAAGCCGCCTTTCTCACTAGGAACTGTGGTAACAACTGCCAAAACCAGGCCAGTTATCAATTTGCCTCAGCATAGACCAGAAGCTGAGAAAGTTCTGGAGTCTGGACCACCTGTTGGCTTAGCTCTGCCGCAGGGCTAACTAGGGGATTCTCAGCTCAAGGAGCTCAGCTCTTTGGTGGGGAAGGAGCTGTATAACATTTAGCAGTGTCTCCGGCTTCTACTCCCACCCCGGAGAAGCAGTGTCAACCAAATGTTTGCAGATGTTGCCACATGTCCTCAAAGTGGAAGAGGACATGCAAATGACAAATGATCCCCAGTTAAAACTCACTACCTACCTTCTCAGTAACAGCAAACAAAATTCAGGCTCCTCATGACCCACCTACAAGAAAGAATGAAGCTCCTGGTTCAGCTCCACCCCTCTCAGCAGCTGTCCTGCCTGGCTTCCCGTCCTCATCTTAAAAATTATTTATTTGTCATCACTCTCTCTGCAAGATTGTTTGCTGATGGCTAACCAAGGCTCTGGGAGGGAGGAAGTGTGGGGGGAAGAGGGCGAGAGATAGATAGAGAAATATCCTGCTTCTCAGGATTTCAGGGTGCCCTCTTGTGGCCCGAGATGTGTTCTCTCTGGCTCACCTCTAAATTCTAGGCTGATCAGAAAAGATCTGGTAGGGGAGCAGGAAAGAAGGGATTCAGGAACCTTCTAGAAAATCTGTTGTGCCCCCCGCCCCGCCCGCCCCCAGTGACAAGAATCTCCAAGGCTGCTTTTCGAAGCACGTTTGTGAGCACATCTGAGAAAGCTTTTCCTGCATGTTGTGTGTACATGCATGTTTGTGTCTTTCAAAGTCAGTCCAACAAAAACAATGTCAATGAAGCAGCCTCTGGAAGAGGGCTGTGGGCTATAGCAGTACTCTGGAAGAAGCCCGGGGGAGTGGGGGGCAGACAAGGGCAGGAGACCTGACCAGACACCATGGACTATAACTCAGGACTGGGAAAGAGGAGGTGACTATTTTTGATAGCCTTGGCCCTTTCTCAAGCTTTCCTAGTCATCTGGACTTCATCTTCTCTTGATTCCCCACTGCGTTGCTGGGTGGTCTCTGGAGAGGAGCAGCCTCAGGGTGAAAATTTTCCAGGCTTCCTTCACCTCCCCAGGGAAGGAAAATGGAGGGAAGTAGCAATGCCTCTGTAGGTAGTGTTTGTGTGTGTGTGAGGGGGAATCTGCCACAGGTGTGTGCACACAGAAGCGAACAGATAATTCTGGAGCTGTTCCGGCTAGAAGGTGGAATGATTGGCTGTGTCGCTGGACCCTTCAGGCTATGCAAGAAGCTGTGCAATTGCTGAAGAGAATCATAAGAGAATGCTAGCAAAGAGCAACCCAGGAGATGGTGATGGTGAAGGGCCTGCTGAGGGTTCTAGTGCATTAGTTTTAAAATATTTCTTCAGTAGCAGAGTGGCCTCTCCCAGTTCCTGGAGAGGGTGGCAGGCAGCTGGCTCCTATCTCTGGGATGGAACCCTGTGTGTAGCGTAGGAGCCAAACTATAGACATGTGTGCTCTGTGTTTGTTAAATAACTGTTATGCTGGGATGAAAGATATTTCAAAAGACAGAAGGGGAGAAGTCAAGGTAAGGAAGAGGTGTAAAAGGAGACAACATATCGAGTGTAGGGCCAAAGGGAGGCTCCTGGAACTCAAGAAAACGCTCTTCAAATCAGATTACAGGGGAAAACTCTGGAGGTCGCCAAGGATTTCCAGAAGCAGAAGAACGAGTGATCTGAATTTCCCTGGCCAGTGAAGTATTGTCAGGACTTCCTGAGGTCCCCAGAGCCCCACCTTCTTTTCCTTAACTGATGTTTTATAATGTCCTTTCACTAACATGAAATAAAAACCACTTACTCATGTTTTTTTTAAAATAGATATGATGGCTCAACTTTAGGATAAAGGAGAGATTAAAGAAGTCCTGTTTATTACACTGTATGGGGGAGGTGGGGCATCGGGAAAGAGTCAGGTTCTTAGTTAAAAAAACAAAAAACAGAAAACACCTGATTATGAGACACAGCAGCTGTGTGGCAGGTGTCATGCCTGCCTGACTTGTATTGATATCTTGATCATTTTCCAAAAAGATAACAATCATGGCAGGAAGGATGTGGCAGAGGGAGTGTCTCTTCTCATGGTGACCAGGGAACAAAGGGGAGAGAAGGGGTCAGAATTCCACTATCCCCTTCCAGGATGTTGCCCCACCCCCGCCAGCTAACTTCCTCCCACAGGGCTCTACCTCTTCAAGACTCTTCTGTTCGTGAGCCTTTGGAGGTCCAAATTGTAACAGCTTCACAACTGGCAGGTCCAGGAGAGCTGTGGTAAGAGGCTTCAGTTCTTGCCTGTGTAGACTTCCTGCAATGCTGCCTAGTGTCCCCACAGCACAGCCACCGGCTTCCGCAGAGTGAAATAAGCAGAGAGAACTATTCTCTTCCTAGAGACTTACTTGTGTATTTGTTGTGTGTATGTGTGAGTATGCGCAGCTGTATGCACCTGTAAGTGCCCTCAGAGGCCAGAAGGTCACTTTCTTTTCCAGTCCCTGCGTATTCTTTTAAGGCAAGATCTCTAGACTGGAAGTCAGTCAACCCAAGAAATCTATCTGGCCACCACCCTTGGAACTAGGGTTACAGGTGTGTGTGGGATACCTGGCTTGTTACACGGGTCCTGTGGTCTGAATGCAGGCCCTCATGTTTGTCCAGGAAGTGTGCTTAAGCACTGAGCCATCTGACGAAGCATTCTTTTAAGTTGTCTGGTCACACTCTGGCCTTGGCACAGCTAGCTCATCACACAAGCCAGCACCTGTAGCTCAGCACCTTTGCTCTGGCATGCAGAACAGTCCTCTCTCATATCTGTTTCTTTATTCTCTTCTCACTGTTGCCTCCTTCTTCATTCCAGAGGTGTCAGATGCCCTTAGGGAGAGCAGCTTCCTTAATTAGGGCATTTGTTGCAGTTTAGTTTTAGACTTGTGTGATCATTTGTTTGGTTTCAGCACAAACACCAGCTCAATACCGGCAGAGGAAGGGAAGGAGGGAAGGAGCGATGGAGAGAGGCAGAAGGGCAGACAATTTTTGCACCAGGCACCCAGCTGGGCAGCTTTGGGTCCCACAGCCAAGTTCAGTCTTCCTGGAGTGAGCAGCCCCGTGACGCATGTGGAAAGAATGGAAAGGACTTGGTCCCTCTTGTCCCTGTTGAAATATTGGGGAAGATATACATCTGGCGGTGCCCACGCATACATAAAGAGGTGTATTAGCTCTCTGGTTCACAGCGGAGAGCCACAGCTGCTAATGGTGATGTTGCTAGGCTGTTCTGTCGGCCGTGATTTTCTGTTTCAATTACGGCAGTGTCGGTGATTTAGCAGCCAGGCTGGTGCAGAGTCGCTCCTGAGAGGTTGGTTCTAACTGCCAATAGAAAAAAGACAGCCTGGGTCTCCCACCTCAATCTCCCGCTCTCCCTCCCTCCCTCCCTCCTCCTCCTCATTACCTCTGTCTTCCAGCTCACTTTCTCTTCCCACCCCGACTCCAGTTCTCCTCCCATCAGTCAGATTTTCTAGTCCATTCAGACACCCTGGTTTATGCTCTGGCTCAGGCCTCACTGTGGGTAATTGGGGACTGCATGGCTCTCCTCAACTGTCAACCTGACTGACTACATCTGGAATTAACTAAAAACCCAAATTGCTGGGGACATCTGTGGGGGATTTTCTAGCTAATTGGATCATTTGAGATAGAAAGACACACCTTCAATCCAGATCATTTGAGGCCAAAGAGCCATTCTAAATCTAGGCCACATCTTCCTGGGGCAGCCTATATAAGGGACAGGGAAGAAAGGCACTTTAGCTTTGTGTCTGCTTGCCCTTGCTCTTGCTTCACTGATATTAGAGCTGACTTCTGCCAGAGTCACCTCAAGGACTGAACATTGTTCGAGTCGTGGACAACAATCTGTAAGCCACTGTAACAGACACTCTTGATATAGATATGATAGATATACAGATTCATTCTATCAGTTCTGTTCCTCTAAAGAACCTCTAATACAGGGGTTCATGGAAGATCTTGGTAAATACTGGACACTCATTGTCACCTTAAAGTGATAAAGACTTGTTGGGTTCTGGTTTCAGTGGCTTTGGTCCATGATCACTTGGCTTTGTGCTTCTGGTCAGCATGGTAAGAGAGGACTTGATGGGGATGCATGTAGTGGGGCCAGGTGGCTCACTTCATGGTACACAGAAGGCAGAAAGGCAGAGAGAGGGAGACAGGGAGGGTACAGCACAGACAAAGGCTTCAGAGACATGCCCCAGTGACCTGCTTCCTCCAGGGAGGAGTCCCCTCTGCAAGCTAATTCATCTACAATGTTATCAATGGGCTTAGCCATTGATGGGGTTAATATCCTTGTGATCCAATCAATACTGGGATCAAAGGCTTTAAACCATGATCCTTTGTAGGAACACTTGGTAGCCAAGCCACACGGGGAACTGGAACATGTTATCATTGACAGTACAGCCACCCACATACCAGGAAGTACTTTAGGCTTCCTGCCAGGTGGTCCCAGGGGACCTGGTGACTACTATTGCTATAATAATCTCCATTTTATAGCTGAAAGCAGCTGGGTCTCAGAATCACCTTTTTTAGATCAGCTATCTAAAGTGAGAGAGTTGTCCCCAGTGAAACATTGACTTGGACCAGATTCACCTGATTACCCAACTGGAGCTACTTAACCAGTCTCTGGTGTACCTGGCAGCCATGTCTTCATCCCCTCTGTCCTCATCATCACTCACTGACTCTGCCTATAGTATACCTGAAGGCTTTGGGGGTGAAGTACAAGATGTGAAAGTCACTGGCTGGATAAAAGGGGACATGGTGATGTTCTTTCACCACCAGGAGAAACCCTCAAGTAAGCAGGAAGAGAAAGCTTCCATGCCAACACCTCACCCTGGGTGTCTCACAGGAGCTGTCTCTGGCATCGCCTACTCAGTGGGCTAGAGGCCTGAGACTGTCCTAGCATCAGACTTTCATATAGATTTGAACAGGAAAGGAGGGTTAGTGATAACAGCCTGTTCTCTACAGGCCTCCAAACTCAGTATTCATTCTTTACTTGTGTGCTGAGCATTTCCTAACTACTTCTCCAGCCCTTCTGTTCATGACATACATTTCTAGTTCCCGTGTTCAGTGCTTTCCTGGTTGAAATGCTCAGGCTGGTTTGGTTTCAGAAGTGCACTCCTCTTTCAGCCCTTTCATTACGCTGTTCCCAGCTGCATACACCAGAAGCTTGCACTCCTTTCCCTTGGTGCCTCTCCCTTTCTTTTGATTTGGTGGCTTTCTTTCTCTCACAACTGACGGTGTATGACCCATGTGTTAGTTCATTGAATACTCCCAATAGCTTAGAGAATAGCTATTATTTACCCCATTTATAGAGAAGAAAACTGAGGCTCTGTCACCCTGCACAAAACTCAAATCCAAGTGGATCAAAGACCTCAACTTAACCCCAACCACTTTGAACTTAATAGAAGAGAAAGTGGGAAACACACTTCTACAAATTGGCACAGGCCACCATTTCCTAAATATAACACCAGTGGCACAGGCACTAAGACCAACAATCAATAAGTGGGATCTCCTGAAGCTGGGAAGC
>PVIH01019931.1:0-33980 GCA_004025045.1 Sigmodon hispidus | reverse complement strand
TTCTGGGTGTATACCCTAAAGAGGCACATTCACACTCCAAAGGTATTAGCTCAACTATGTTCATAGCAGCATTATTTGTAATAGCAAGAACCTGGAAACAACCTAGATGTCCCTCAACTGAAGAATGGATTAACAAACTGTGATACATCTACACAATGGAATACTACTCAGCAGTAAGAAAAAATGATATCCTAAAATTTGTAGGTAAATGGATGGATTTGGAGAATATCCTCCTGAGGGAGGTATCACAAACTCAGAAAGATAACAGGGGATGTACTCACTCATTAGTGTCTCTAAACAAACAAACAAGAAAAAAGCAAAGCATGCCCAAGCTGCAAACCACAACCACTGAACAGCTTGGGATCAGAAACACCCTGGACTGACCCTTCGGATCCCACTCCACCTATAGGAACACCTGACTCACTCTTGAGGGAGGGGGGACAAAACTGGATTTGCCAGGAGTGGAGACTGAAGTAAGCTTTATTGGATCAGTGGGACCATGGAACTGTCTGCAGCCTGCCCAGGAAGAGGATGGGGAGTTGTGGAGAAAAAAAAAAATGAGCTTATGTGGCAGGAGGGGAAAGGGACCTTAAATAAGGATATACAGGGATAGAAAAAAAATTCAGAAGGAAAGCTGAACACAAAGTAATTTTATGTGTAGCAAATCATTTGCATTATCACCCTTGATAAATTATGCTTATGATTTTTATTTTCTTTATATTTATTGTTAACTTAGCATTTTAAATTCAATTTACTGTTTTTCTTGAGAAATCAAAATAAATAAATAAATAAAAGAATAATATACATAAAAGAGATTATGGGAAATGTTTTGCCAGGCTTTGTGAAAATGTGCTTTAATGGGACACATCTGTTGTGTTTTTATTTGTAATTTCTGGCTTGTTTGCTGACTTGCCATTGGAGGTCTTACCTTTTCAGAGGAGGGGGTGGCTTTGAGAAGGGGAGCTGATGGAGAGTGGTAGGAGGTATAGCCACTCCATGACAGGGAAATCTGTAATTGGTATGTAAAATGAATTTAAGATTTAATAAAAAATGAGAAAAAGAAATAAGAAAAAAAGAATTCTCAACATAGTGAAAATAGCATATGTTCATAGCCACAATGTAATGAACTTTGACCAAAATTCATAATTTATAACAAAAAATTGTATAAAATATAAAATATTTTAAAATATAAAGTGAAAAATATAAAACATGTTGAATATTGTTTATCAGCTTAAGTTCTGGAAAGAAGTCTTTAGAAAGGATACCCAAAGCATGGTCACCCCTCAAAATGTTACAATTTGGCTTTCTTTTGTATTATTTGTGTGTGTATGTGTGTGTGTGTGTGCACAAGATATTATTGATAGAGAATATCATTTTCTTGTCATAAAGATAAAATTCCAAAGAACTACATATATTATGTAATAGACTGACCAAGTTTCCAAAAATTAAAAATGTAGCAAAATAGTGCAGGTATACAAAAGTGTTGAAACTAAATAATTCTTGTAGTTTAGTCAACAATAAAGGCATTGAAATATACTAAGTTTTACAATACAATATCAATGTATTGCAGGATCACAATCAATTCAGGTAATTTCTACAATTTTACCCTACTTTTAAAATTTATTTTAAAATGTTTATTTTTATTTAGAATGAAAAATTATTTCCTCCCTCCAACTCCTATGTTTCCTTCCATCATTCTGTCTCAAATTCATAAACTCTTTTCCATTAATTTTTCATTGTTACATACCTGTCTAAATGCATAAGGACATAAAAATGCAACATATATGTTTATGGGTTGGGCATCTCAGGGACTCAGTCTTAGGGAAGAATAAACCATTTTACTCAGCAGCCAGTAATTCCTTGTAGCTCTGCATTTAAGAGTTGAGCTGCATGAGATTTTTCCCATCCACACTTGGATGTCAACTCATGCTGAGAAGTTTCAGGTCTTATTTATTCAACCATATTATTGAAATTTCATAGGTATATAAGTCTCCTATAATTTTTAGGAGACAGAGTTTTGTAGCAGATTCCCTGGTCCTCTGGTTCTTATATTCTTTCCACACTACCTTCCATGACATTCACTGAGCCTTAGATGTAGGATCTATGTTGGTCATCTACCAGTTGTGTCTGGGAGCCTCAAAGTGAGATCTCTGCATTTTGAGAAGTTGTGGCTTTCTAAATGGTCTCCTGATGTAAAGAAGCTTCCTTGAGGACAGCTTAAAGCTAGCTCACTACTAACTGGAATATAATTTTTAGAATATGTTCAAAATACAAAACATTCAAGAAAGCTTTGACAAACATCTAAACCTGTGTACTAAGGAGAAGAAGAAACTTTTAATATAAATAAAATATCAAAAAAAACAAGGTAAGCCTTGTTAAGAGTGGAGAAAATTCAATGATTTAATCTGTTCATTCTTTTAAATTGTTCATTAGATAATGTTCTATGCCAATCAAAATTATAACCTGAGTTATGTCTAAAAATTAAAAGTTATTTTTTAAAATTTATATTCAAACCTAAGGATCAGAATCAGTAAAAGCAACTTAAATTTCAAAAAAAAAAAAAACCCTAGAGGCTTAACACTGCCTGGTTTCATAGCTGATAGATAATAAATTCTAAACAAAAGCATGTAAATAAACAATTATGTATTTTAAAATACTGATAGAAGTTTTATTTGTAATAACACAAATCTCAAAAAATATAAATATTACCCAAAGTTAAAGAGGTAGATATGTTCTGATGTGTTCACATGGTAAGCTTTTACCCAGTGATGAGTTAGATTATATTCCTAATATAAATATAATTGCATATACAAATTAGAATAACTATGCTGAATTATAGAATATAGACAACAGTGAAAAGTGTGTTTCCTCTAAGGAAAATTATCTATGATATCCATACTTTCAGTTTTGGATTAGTTATATTATAAGACATATAGCAGGTGAAAATACCAAGTATCAAACAGAAAGGATGTTAGGTAATACAGATAGAGTGCCTACAGTGTGCAGCAGAAAAGACTGGAGTAACTGAATTGCAAGAGTGAGCAAAGGCATCATATTACAATCAAGTATCATACCATCCAGCAGAACTAGCCAGAAATGCCTCTGACGGGCATTGAAGTAAATGACTTAGCATCTGCTCAATGGATGATTTGGGGCCTATTATTCCCACCATAGTCTTTTTATGTCAGGGGACAAACAAACACAGCCTCTGTTGGAAATGGCTTGCCTTCTAGCAGTTCTCGGGGATGCAATGTCTTTACTCTCGTTATCTATTCTTTCTAGTCTCAAAAAATGATATTTTTATTCTTGGGGCTATTTTGCTTTCCTCTTTCTTCCTGTCACTGGACCAACAGCCCAGAAATTACAAAGACAAAGGAATTTTGGTTGAGTACACTTTGAGACAAACATATTTGTATCTGAAGTAGAGAATGGAAATCCTGCATCTAGAGTCTCATTTTCATTAATCTTTAACAGTAGCATGCAATTCATATACATACTGTATATATTAGTAGCCTTGTTTGTCCATATACTTTCTGCCACCATATCCTTGCCCATCACAGGCTCAGAGAAACAGGGACCTAGATCACAGGCTGGAACTTCAGAAATCATGAACCAAAATAAACCTGTTCTTTTGTGAATTGATTAGATCAACTTCTTTTAGCTGTGAAAAGGTGCCTGACCCAGAAGTCTGTATTCCTGCTCATTATCATAAGACTGTTTCTTCTCAACACACCTTGTCAGTCGAGTTCCAAAGATAAGAAAATTTATGCCAAAACTTTCACTTCTCACCAGAAGAATAGTCCTCATGTTTTACTTGCTCTTCTCCCTTCTTCACTACTGTGGCAAAAATGTTTCCTTCTGAGTTTTCTTGTTTTATAAAATTCATAAACAAGGTCAAAATCCAAAGACAATATTGTGACAAGGTAATCCAGCCAATAAGATAACCACCGTTGTCATCCTTATAATATATTTAGATCAAGATTTCATAACATAACACAAGGCAAAAAACTAAAGAGCATGAGTATTGACAAATAAATGAAAGCTATGTCCTTGGTAGATTAAAGCAATATTTAATTTAAATTCAATTGGAAGTCAGTGCTATTGTCTATGTAAGAGAATCATCTCATGCAGATTATTTTCACTCTAACATAGCTTAATTTCTTTCCAGATTTGTTTCAAGTCGCTATGTAATCAGCCCTCTTAGGCAACGAGTGTGCCTTTGTGGCTCTTAGTTGCAAATTGTAGAAATGAATTCCAGTTAGTATAATTAGAGGGCTCCTTACTAGAAGGATGACATAAGGGTAAACTGTACTAGGATTCCAATAAACAAGCCTGAGGAAGCCGAGCACATACAACCATCTTCCAAAATAATTCTGGCACAAAGTTTTCATGGTAGGCAATAAAATTACCTGGGGAGTAGTACCCACATTGTCCTAGACACAATGCAGCAAGGAAGAAGACATTTTTATTCTATAGTGACTGTTTTTAATGTACTCAAGATTCTCTCAGGGACATCCATCATTTATGGGACAAATTTGTAATTGTTTGTGTTATCTTGGTTACTAACAGACACATATTTACTCCAGCTCCATGTTAGAGAGCAATATTCCTGGCTTAGCTTTATACAAGTTTGGAAAGTGAGATGACAGAGACTGAAAGACACATAAATTTCTCTATTATGGGATAAAGAAATTTCCATTGCATTTTGCCACTTTAGTTGCCTATGGTTCATTTACATGCTTGTATTTCTTTATAATGTCATAAAAATATACTATATATTTTGAAAAAAAACCCAAATTGGTCAAGCCAAAAAATTATAGGTAATTACCTCTGGAGAAATAGCGCAGCAGAGCTTTTTTTTTTTTTTTTTGACCAGTTATAATCCATGAATTTGGTCAGTGAGTAGTGGTTCTTGTTGACAGGTCTCAGGATTTGAATTGGATTCCCCAGAATGTAAATAAAGGAAGAACAGGTTCTTGTAAATGGTCTTCTAACCTCCACACATGTTCCTTGGCACACATAAACCAACCCACATATATACCAAATAAATGTAAACAATCATTTAAATTAAAAAGTATAAAGATCAGTAGCTGCTTCAGCAAGAAATGAAGAATGGTTACATTTTATGAAAATGTACAGACTGTGAGAGTGAAGAAAAATAGGTAAAATTTCATTTCCGGAAGTAATTTTTTTTCTATTATGATTGAGACTTTAGAGTACAATGAATTTAACCAAATTCCCAGCTGCTAAGACATACAGATCAGTTTCCAAACCTGAATCTTCATAGAGTATTGCTATTTGGTTATAGACAATTCCAACTAGATTTTAGTCTCTCCAGTGTTTTCTGCAACATGTTTGGTTTATCTGTTCAGGTCAGTGTCCTGAGGGATGAAGTTTCTGAAATCTTATTTTATGTGTATTCTTCCAACACTCCCTTATGCTTTCTAACTTATCCATTGTATTTTATTCATATATGCAAATTTTATGTAAATATTATGTTTACCAACCCACAGAATATGAAATGATTCTCTTAGATGTTGGTGTTTTTCTCTAAGCCTTCTGAAATCTCCACTAACTTTCCCTTGGCTTCCTCTGAAGTCAGATACAGTGTTCTCTTACAGTCTTATACTCTGGGTCTTACATGCTTTTTCTACCTCTTCCTACAGGGACAAGTGCTCTTGTCTTACATTTCTTAACTATGGTGGAAAAATTATGGCCTGAGGGCTAAATGAAAACATCATCTAGAAAGACACTTAGAATGGTATACTTCTAGGTACAGAATATATATTTACCTGAGTCAATATTTTCTCAGCATCTTATCAACTAGTCTATCATAAAATGCTATGATGTGAACTGGAGAGATGGCTCAGTGATTAAGAGCACTGGCTGTTCTTCCAGATGATTAGGGTTCCATCCTCAGTATCAACATCATGATTCACAATGGTTCCTATATCCGTCCTCTATGCACATACATATGTGCAGGCAACATACCCAGACACACAGGAATTAATTATATAGCTATACATGTTTATAAAAATGATGGTGATATACTGCTTCAATTTCAGTTAATAAACATCAGGGAACATGAAAGGTGTTTATGACTAGCTATCATGTTTGAAGATCATTATTGTTGTTGTTTAATCTCAACTATTTTCTCATTTCCATTTCTAAGAACAATGAGAATGCTATTGTTCAGAGTCTCTCAAGACAAGAAAACATACATATGAGGCTAGTGAAATGGCTCAGCCGGTAAAGAACTTGCCATACAAACAAGAGAGATAGAAACTGGATGTCCCAAATCCACATAGAACTGAGTGGGCATCCTGACCTCCCTGTATCACCAGCACATGGGAGGTGGAAGTAAGGGACCTACAAAGCAAGTGGACTATACAAACAAGCCAAAATAGCAATCTTCAGGTTCAGAAAAAACCCTGCCTCAGTGTTTAAGAAGAAAAGTAATAAAGGAAAACACAAATATAAATCTTGAGCTTCTGAAGATGGTTTCTGACTTAAAACAACATGAATTTTAAGTCTAAATATGTGTTATTTGAAATTTCTATGTATGCATCATACTAATGGTATACTTATTCAAGTAGATTTATAATGTATATTTAGCTATATATTTTAAATATTTCCCTTAATTGAACTAAATTTTAAGTAATATAAAATTACATATTATATATACATAGATATATACAGATATATATGCAGAATTCCAACTGTTTTTGCTGATTTTATATATATAGATATAAGCTATATATATAAACTATGATGTTCTGAAATATGTTTGCACTGTGGCATAGAGAATTATTTTTAATTTCTCAAAATCTTTAATTACTGTCCAGTATTTGGAATAATAACTGCTAATATATGGCTTTCTGCGAAAAGATCACTAATGAATGCATTGCATGAATGGATAACACATTGAAACATTTTAATGATCAAAGATTTAATTTTATGAGAGTCACTAAATTTCTCTTTATACTAATTGTGGCTCATTCATATTTCAACTGCACAGAATATATGAAAAAATGAAACATTCATGTACATGCAACACAAAGGCTAAAAAAATTAATGTATACTAAAGGCTAGCTATTCAGGATATTCTGAGTATTTTTTCCTAAATATTAATCAGAACTACAAAGGCTGTGTCTGTATCCTTTTTGTGTTGCCCTGTGGCTTTCAAGCCTGATATGTAAAAACTTTCCATTTTCTTCTTTTCTTTGCATCCCATCATTGTTAAATGCAGAGAGAAAAATGCAAACTACAATATTAAGCAGAAAAATACATGTGATTATATTGTGCTTCTTAAGAGCAGACCACATAAACTCTAGGTCCTGTTACATGTCATCACTGTGTGCCTCTGTTTCCATACCCTGATGTATAAAATGAAAAATAATTGTACTTAAGTACAATGGGATTTATGTTAAAGGACAAATGATAGGTATAGGGATAACTTCTTTTATCTTTGGGAATAAAAAGGTCTTTATTTACTTTATTATCACTTTTTATCTTAAAAGTTTTCAACTTCTTATATAAATTTAGTTACCTGGAAAATAATAAAATATACAAGACAAAAGCAAAAGATTACCTTCTCTTTCAATATATATCAACCAAAGCTTCTTAAAAGCATTATACAATTTCTCATTGAAATGTGCATTATTTTTGTTAGAGATAGCAGAATAAGCACTTAATTCTAATGTTTCTCTATTTTTTTTCAACTTTTCATTAAAGAGAAGAAGTATTAAATATGAATGATATTATACTGTGATTTTAATGTAAATATAAAACGTTAGCATCTTCTTCATGCTCACAAAGCTGAAAACCACATTCTTTATTCCTATGTGTTTATAGTCTAAGACAGATAATGTAATATAGGATATAATGTTTCATCATTGGCCTGGTGTCTAGTTGTTTCATAGCTTATAATAGTATTCTGATCAAAATAAAAAAGATAAATTGTGAAGAGACTTCTACTACTTCTAAATCCCAGACAATAAAGAAATTCATACGTTGATATTCATGCACAAACAAAAACCAAAAGTGTGTACTGCAGTACCAGGACCAAAATACTTTTTACCCTTGATGTCAAGGATCTATTTGAAGGTAGTCTACAAATAAGAATGTCTCAACGGGCAGCCAGTCTATAGCTCATATGCTATTCAACCGGAAGGAGGGTCCAGCATAGAAATTCAAGCTCAGGGCTCCTTCTATGCATTATTCATTGTAAATCAATAAACATCTGCCCTTGGCCTCCAAATGTAGGTTCCTGAGCCCCAGTGGGCACAATGGACAAGAAGCTGTATACTCACTTTTTCCAAATTTGATGAAATTTAAGATGACACTCTTTTGTGCATGACCTTTGCTGAGAGTATATATACTGCCTATATATAATTGTATTCTATTGTATTTGTTTCTACAGATAGTTTCCTTTATATTGTTTGAAAATTTTAATTACCTTTTGATATGGAAATTAAAGAAAATTAGCATAGTTTCTTGGAAATTTTGGTGTTCTTTGTCTCACAGAAGTGGAAGTTTTACCCCACATATATGCTTCTCAAACATATTTGAAAGGTGATTCTGTTAACTATAAAATATATTTCAGGATTATAAATTCTAAGAAGGCTAACAAATGTTTCAGATATTTTTATTTATAAGTCATGAACATACATTTTATTAAAAGGAATGGAGTTAGATTAGTTTAATGAACATTGTACACATTTCTTTTTTAACAGGCTCAGCTACCAAATTTACTTTGGATGAGAAGTTCAAAGAAAATCAACAAAATTTCTACAATTTAATATAAATGACTATGAAGAATGCACCATCTGAGATTACTAACTTCACATTATTTTTTTTGTTTCAGTAAATAATATTTATACAGTATATTCATAAAAAGGACTGCTTATTACTTTGAATTTTACCTTGTTAGGAAGAATAGTCCTAACTTTCCAGTGTAATATTAATTCAAAGCACTTGTTCTGGAATCCAAAGCACTATTGAGAATGACTTTAAAAGTAAAATATAGAGCTGGAGAGATGACTCAGCCAATTAGGAATATTTGCTTCTCTTCCAACAGACTGGAATCTGTTGTCAGCACTCAAAAGGCACCCCAGAACTGTCTGTAACTCCAAATCTAGAAGATCCAAAACCTCTCCTGTCCTTTGGGTGCATCCATTGAAGTGTGCTCATACCACCACATGGGCAGAGAACCATCTGCAAAATCAAACTTAAAAAATATTTTTTTTCAAAAATCTAGTCTTATAATGATCCTATAAATCTAACGATTTGCATATCACTCTCAAACACTGAAACTAAAGTATGCTCAAAAAACATGACATGTCAGTTAACCAAAATGGGTTGGATCACAGTGAATACAAAGTTTGTAAATCTAATTTAAACCATTAAATGAGAACTTGGTGGAAATTTATTCCTTCTTTTCATATTCAACTTATTGGTACCTATTAAACAAAATGACAAATGTAAATATTTCTTCCTAGACACATGAAAGTAATATGTATGTATTCATATATTATATAAGTGTACATCTTGACAAATGTTTACAAAAATTACTCATTTTGTAATAAGCTTTTTGTTCATATTGAGTTCTTTTTTTAAATTGATTTAGGATTATTAAGAGAGATGGCTTAAATCTTAGGAACAAAAGTACCTCTTTTAGGTGACTCACAGGTGCCTACAATTCCAGTTTCAAGGAGATTTTATATCATTTATGGCCTCCACAATATGTATAAATAAGTGGTACAAGTTGAGAGAGAAAGAGAGAGAGAGACAGAAACATAGAGAAATAGAGAAAAATGAAAAAAATACACATACAAATAAATATATTTGAAAATCAACACCTTATATACTCTGCAAATGCTGGTAATTTATAATTGCATTTCATTGCTTTGGTCTTTATAGACTGCTTCTCTAATAAGAAAGATATAGTAAAATAATTACTATATTAAATGCTTCACACTTGTTATGTTCTGTGTCAGGTACTCAACATTCACGGCATCATGTTGTGTTTTTTTACAAAGAAGATAATATCTTCTGACACATATACAACAAGAATGTGGAACAATGCCCTCATGTATAACTATGATTTATACACAAGCAGTTTTGTATTTGAGAGTTATTTTATCACCACAGTTTTTTATTTTCCTGCTTCACACTTGGTTTGGTGTCATCTCATATTTGAAGTATGTCTTTGATTCTATGTCTCCCTAGGATTTAAAAGATGAAGTAAAATTTATACAAAGTATTATAAAGTAAAAAACAAATCATGGAAGTCTTAAGGTTTTGGTACTATCTCTCCCAAAAGCTTACTTACCCAAAATATTATATTTTAATATTTGGAATAAAGACAGATTTTGAGGACATCTCTTGAGTGTCATTGTTCAGCAAAAACACTGCTTTATTGGGTAATCAGGAATTCTTTAGTAATAACATTTTTATTTTTAAAGGTTTGTTTGTTTGTTTGATGAAGGTATGTACATATTTAGTTTTATACTCATGTAATTTCAGGTGCCCTCAGGCACAGAAGAAGGTATGAGATCCCCAAAAGTTATAGTTTAGGACAGTTGTTAGTCACCCAAGAATATGGGTACTGTTAACCTAACTTCTGTCTAATAGAGGAGCAGCAAGAACTGTTAAGTGCCAAGACATTGCTTCAGCTCCGGAACTCATTGTCTCTTGTTTCAATTATCATTACTTAATTTTTCCAACACACACACAAATAATATATAAAACATATATTATGCATCACCTATATATTTGTGTGTGCCTGTATATATCCAACCTGTTTTAACAGTATCTTACACTTTATTTATAGTTTCTAAATTTTAAGGTACCTCATGTAAAATTTTTATAACACTAATGCATATCATCATTTAATATTGACTAGCTGTACAAATATGGCTTTTAATTATAACATTTTTCTAACAAAGTATTTGAATTTGCTTGTCTAATGCATGAGCATGTCTATTCATATTTACCAGACCTTTGAACTCCCCAGATATTTTTGTTATTAATGTTCTAGATTACACAAAAGTATATGTATAACTTTTAAATTCATTACATAAAATTAAGCATCCTTATCTAAGCCTTCATATGTTGATGTGTTAGCATTGTCCCTAAAGTTGTATTCCATGAGTTCAAATCCTGATTTTAACATATCTTAACATTTCTCATTTGGTGATACACTATTATTAGGCAGGTAAACAGATCTTTATGTTTCTCAGTCCCTCACCAGGAATTCAGATGCTGTGTGGTTAATATTTTTGCAGTCAAATAATGAGGCACAAGTTTTGATCAGTGTTCATCCCACTTATTACTTATTTAACCATTTTCACAAAAGCAATGAAACCCTTCTACTTTGATATCAGTGCAACCATGTGCTATTATGATGCTTTTCCACCTCTTCTTATTATCTAGGAACTATGTTAGCTATTTTTTGTACATTGAAATTAAACATCATATTTCCCCTAGTACATTAGGAACACCTGAAATATATTTCCCATGATAAAATATAATTATGTAAAATAACATTCATTGAATACTTCTACATAAAAAGCAAACTGTAACTTAATAGAGTGAATAAATAGAATAAATTAGATGTACTATTTCAGTGTATATTTCAAATATCGTGTGATGATTGGTGGCTATTGCATGGAAGTTACATTACTGCTGGTTACTGACAGCAGGTTTTGACAGTAGATCTATTAACAGATGGATTGACACTTTCAAGTGCACTGAGCTAAGAAGGACAAGACATTAGGGAAATGGTGAAGTGTTAAAACTGAACAGAATATCAAAATTAATAGAAACAGCTCATGAAGGAATGATAAATTGGGTCCTAGTTTATCCTGAATCCTCCTTTTATAACCACAGTGCAATTTCTTTTTAAGTATTTATATTTCATTGTGGAATGAAGAGACAAGGTGGAAAGGAAAAGCAATTATTCATTTGATAGTAAAGGGATTGCTCATTGTAAAGCCTTATATAATAAAGGCAGAGTGGGTACATTCTAAATTCCAAAGTAACAGGTTTTTTTCACTATCTCCTCAAAATTGTAAATAAAGATATTTGGATCAAATAGAAGAATGAGGACTAGGTATGTTAACTAGAACACCTATGTATTTCTAATGCAGATCCAGAAGGCATAATAGTATTTTAAAATGCTTGTTCTATTTTCTCATCATATTTTATTATCTGCTTATGAGGCATTTTGCTGCCCTACAGAATGTTCTGAACGAACAAAAAGGTGACTTCAGAGAGTATATGCTTATGCTACTATCTCCAGGAAGAAAAACATTCATGAGAACATAATGCTTTAATGGTCACTCCTCCATTCTTCATTCCTGCTCATAACTCTCCTGAAACCAACCCCTACCCACAGATATAATGGACTATGACAATAGGAGCAAGTGAATTTGCATAAAATTAAGTGCAATGGACTCATTCTAGTATTATTTCAATGGAGACACTGGAATTAATGACTTGATGTATTATTGAGTTCAAGCAGGCTCTTAATGTAAACACTATGAATCAAAGTTTCCAAATAAAAAGCATGTTACATGTTACTTTTATACTGAATAGGTGGATCCAAACATACTTCAGCAGTTGCTACATACTAAGTAACCCTGTGCAGTGTGTCTAATGCTCAACTACTTTTTCATTTCTCATCAATGGCTCTTCAGAACTTAAGCTAAAATTTTACTCACTACTTAAACAAACAGAAAAAAGATTTCTCTCAGCTGTTCTGTTTTAATAGAGCCATCCAAAATAAAATGTTGTTTCTCCTTTTTTTAATTTTACTTATAAACACCAAATAAAAGACAGTGCCTTTCACCATTAATTAATAGACACTATTACAATAACTTTAAAGATTTATTTTAATTGAGCTGAGATTAATTTGAGCTTCATAAATTTCTATTAGATTAGGAATGAATTTAATCTGAGTGGCAATTAGAAATCCTACGTGTTTGAAAAAAATGGCTTATCATATAATATGTTTCCTATGCAGGAACTGTTGATTACATACACTGAACTACTTCCTACACATAAGCTCTGTGATTAGATCTTCCTAAGCATTAATTTTCTTTAGAAATGAATGTGTTTAAATACATGCAAGTTGCTTGAGTTTTTGTCAATGTATATTTAAACACTCTTAAAAAAGTTTTTCAATTCAAGAAGTATTATCAAATATATATATTATTTTATTCAGTTTTATCATCCTTTATAAAGCACCATGCTATCCTGTTTAGTCTGCTATAGTATACATATTTACCTATTCACTTAACATTTTCCTAATATTATATCAATTAGTAGCATTCTACTACAATATATTTATAAGAGCTGAAACAATTCTTTATAAGAATCCTTAGAACTACATGTATGTAGTTTCCTGCCTACTGATATCACCATAAAGTATATTTGTGTACTTAAATAAGCTATGTTTTCAACTAACCTGTACATCTATGTAAGTTCTGCTTATCTACATCTTTAACTCATCTATGGCTGATTCAAGCATTTCAGCCTGGTAGGAAGGTAACATTCAATAAAATTAGCATGACTAATGTGCTTAAGATTTTTTTTCTTTTGTCAAACAGCACCGGCAACTTTTATCAATGATAATTTTGAGTGTATTACACTCATGTAATGCAAGCAGTACAGAACCTAAGTGATACAAAATAGCCTAGGGATTAAAAAGAGTAAATGAAGCCCCCTGTGCTTGCCTCCCAGTTTTGGCTCGTGGTAGTTGTGTGACTTAAGGCAGCTCTCTATATCCCCCCATTGCTCAACACATTCATTTGTATTTTCAAAAAAACCAAACAAGTTAAATTTAATGAAGATGTGATAGATATGTAATTATGTACATATCTATATATAAATTTCTGCAAATATTTACTTATTTATAAAAATACAACACAGAGATGCTTAAAATCTCTAGCTTCAATTAGTTATTATCCTTACTTTCCTGTTGTCACAGGAGACAAAGATTAAGCAGCAATGGTGCCAATTCTTATCCGGCGCCTACATTATGGAGTTGGATGGAAATTTCTAAAAATGTACAACTCTGCATGGTTGCAAAATAAAAATATGTTCCCTGTGTGAATGAAAATTAATGCTTGCTAACCAAAGTTCAAAAATAGTAGACTCTGGGCCTAGAGTCTAACTTTTGGCACTATAGGACAAGTGCATAGAGAAATTTCCACATGTGACAGCAGCCTTTGCTTAGGAATCTCAGAGGCCTCATGGTGTCTCCTGAGATTTGCATTTGAGAGACTATGGCTCTCTTTATATTTTATTCATGATGAACACATTGTTTTCTCTCTTGTGTAATAAGCATCACAAAACTGCAATTTAAATCCAAGCTACAGCGCCATTACACATTTCCAAGGGAAACTGTCATTTCAAATCAGTTCCTTCATTCAGCTCTTATTTCCACACAATATTTAAAGCTTCTCTTCCCTTTGCAGAACCCTGGAACTTTTTCTCAGGCAGGCTGATTTGAGCATGTGTCACATGAAAACAGAATGCTAATATAGATGACCTCAGCATTCAACCACCAAACCCTCAGAGAGCAATCCTTTCATTTTTATTATTTAATTAATGTATTTTTTCATATAGTACTTTAATATGTTTTCCCATTTTTCAACTCCTACCTGATCCTCCCACATATCTTTCCATACAACTTTATTTTCTATCTCTCTTTTGAAAAAAACAAACAAGCAAAAGAATTATAAAATCCGATAAGAGGTTTGTTTGGTCATTTTCTGTTTTTTTTTTTTTTTTTTTCTTTTTAAGTACACTAAATTATCTAACATTCAACTTTCTTATTTAACAACTATTTATTTAAATTTATGTGTTATAAATCTCACTTGTATTTTTGGAATGTAGATACTGCCTTTAGACTTATTTCTGCTTTTTAACTTTTCATCTCATTTTAGTTTCTCACATGTTAAATAAATAAAAACAAAACTTCAAAATTACCAAAAACAGAAAAAAAGACTGAAAATCAGTAATGACATCAATCCAAACCAAAATTACTTAATTCCACTATACTTTTAATATCATAAAATAAACTTACTGTTCTAAAGAAAAATTATGATTATATTTTTATTCCCTGAATTGATATTTGCTGTACTATCTGCCTAGACTGGCTAATCTGTGCCTGGATAACCTAGACAGCACTACCCAGTGACCCAGGAAGGCTTTCTCCATGGTCTAAGAATGCCTTAACTCAAATATGACAACTTTCAGGCAGGTTGATCTTACAGCTCTGTTAAATTAGTTAGGCAAGCTCAGATCACTCCTTTCGTCTTCTAGTAGCTTCCTGTGACAGTACACAAATGGTGTCTTGAGAACATGATTTCTTTTCTTTCCACAAATTATTTGGTAAGAAAAATTTATACAGTTTATGATCATAAGTATTTAAGTGCATTCTGATTTATTTCATTTAAAAATTAGAACAAATTTCATTTTGATTTGCATTCCTCTGATGGCTAAAGATGATCAGCACTTTTTCAGGTGCCTTTCAGCCACTCGTAATTCTTCTGCTGAGAATTCCCTTTTTAGATCTGAACCCCATTTTTTGATTGGGTTATTCAAGGTTTTGGGCTCTCGATTCTTGAGTTCTTTATATATCTTAGAGATCAGTCCTCTATCACTTGTAGGGTTGGTGAAAATCTTTTCCCATTCTGTAGGCTGCCGTTTTGTCCTATTGACAGTGTCCTTGGCTTTACAGAAGCTTCTTAGCTTCAGGAGATCCCACTTATTGATTGTTGGTCTTAGTGTCTATGCCACTGGTGTTATATTTAGGAAGTGTTCGCCTGTGCCAATTCATAGAAGTGTATTTCCCACTTTCTTTTGATCAAGTGTAAAGTGGCTGGGATTATGTTGAGGTCTTTGATCCACTTGGATTTGAGTTTTGTGCAGGGTGACAGGCTCGGATCTATTTGCATTTTTCTACACACTTCCATCCAGCTATGTCAACACCATTTGTTAAATATACTATCTTTTTTTTCCATTGAATATTTTGGGCCTCTTTGTCAAAGATCAGTTGTTCTTAGGTTTTTGTGTTAATGTCTGGATCCTCAATTCTATTCCATTGATCCATAAGTCTGTTTTTATGCCAGTACCAGGCTGTTTTTATTGCTGTAGCTCTATAGTATAACTTGAAGTCAGGGATGGTGATACCTCCTGAGGTTCTTTTGTTGAGTAAAATTGTATTGGCAATCCTGGCTTTCCTGTTATTCCAAATGAAATTGAGTATTGTTCTTTCAAGGTCTAAAAAATATTGTGTTGGGATTTTGATGGGCAGTGCATTGCATCTGTAGATTGCCTTTGGTAGAATTGCCACTTTTACTATGTTGATCCTGCCAATCCAGGAACATGGGAGAGTTTTCCATTTTCTGATATCCTCTTCAATTTCTTTCTTCAGTGATTTAAAATTTTTGTCAAATAGGTCTGTTACTTCTTTGGTTATAGTTACTCCAAGGTATTTAATATTATTTGCTGCTATAATGAAGAGTAATGTTTCTCTTATTTCTTTTTCAGCTCTTCTATCTTTAGTGTATAGTAGGGCTACTAATTTCTTTGAGTTAATCTTGTATCCTGCTACATTGACAAAGGTGTTTATTAGCCGTAGCAATTCCTTAGAAGAATTTTGTGAGTCACTTATGTATACAAACATATCATCTGCAAATAGAGATAACTTCATTTCTTCTTTTCCAATTTGTATCCCCTTAATCTCCTTTCGTTTCCTTATTGCTTTAGCTAAAACTCCGAGAACTATTTTGAATAGATAAGGGCAGAGAGGACATCCTTGTCTAGTTCCTGATTTTAGTGGGATTCCTTTGAGTTTTTCTCCATTAAGTTTGATACTGGCTGCCTGCTTCTTGTAAATCACCTTTATTATATTTAGATATTCTTCCTGTATTCCTGAGATACCATCTGACACCTGTTAGATTGCCTAAGATAAAAGACACAGGGGACAGCCTATGCTGGAGAGGATGCAGAGCAAGGGGAACACTCCTCCATTGTTGGTGGGAGTGTCAGCTTGTTTAGCCACTTTGGAATGCAGTATGGTGGTTTCTCAGAAAATTGAGAATCAATCTCCCCAAGGACTCAGCAATATCACTTCTGGGTGTATACTCTAAAGATGCACAGTCACACTCCAAAGGCATTAGCTCAACTATGTTTATAGCAGCGTTATTTGTAATAGCAAGAACCTAGAAACAACCTGGATGTCCCTCAACTGAAGAATGGATTGACAAACTGTTGCACATCTACACAATGGAATACTACTCAGCAGCAAGAAAAAATGATATCCTAAAATTTGCAGGCAAATGGATGGATTTGGAGAATATCCTACTGAGTGAGGTATCACAAACTCAGAAAGATAAGCAGGGGATGTACTCACTCATGACTGGACTCTAAACAAACAAACAAGAAAAAAGCAAAGCATGCCCAAGCTGCAAACCACAACCACTGAATAGCTTGAGATCAGAACCATCCTGGACTGACAACATGGATTCCATTCCCCTTAGAGGAACACCTGACTCACTCTGGAGGGAGGGGGGAGAAAACTGGATCTGCCAGGAGTGGAGACTGAACTAAGCAATATTGGGGCAGTGTGACCATGGGACTGCCTGAAGCCTGCCCAGGGATGGGATGGGGATTTGTGGAGAAGAAAGAATGACCTGATGTGTTTAGAGGGGGAAGGGACCTTGAATAAGGGTATACAAGGTTAGAAAGTGTGACTTATTTGTTCATAATAATAATAATAAAAAAGGAAAAAAATTAGAAGAAATTTCAACACCACCAAAGGAAATGAATGGAAAACAAAACAAAAACCCTCTATTAAATCTACATCAGAGAATTTACTAACACTGGCATCTTCATGAATATGATTTCAAAAGCCATACATATTTCTAAAAGAAGTATGATTTTCATTTATGTGTGTATGAATGAATGTATCACATGCACTCAAGTGTCTGAGGAATTCAGAGTACCAGATCCCTTGTGAACTGGAGTACCTGATGTCAGTAACTGAGAAAGTAATGCAACTCATGTTCCAAAGCAGTATGCATTCTTAATTGCCAGCAGTCTCTCTACCCTTGAGGTATACATATTTTTTTTTCATGTGTAACAATTTTAGTAACCTTCTCAAGAAAGTTATATGATCAAACATGAGTAAATGCTCACACAAAAAGGCAACATAAACTTTGGAGAATTGAGTCCCAAACTGAACTCGGAACAGGCAGCTACCCATGAACATTGTATTGAATCGAAATATTTTAATTGTTGTTGAATTACTTTCCATGGGGATATATTCGGAAATATCCACTAACTGTAGATAGGGTACTACACCAAATAAAATGTCATCCAAGTGCAGCTTTGTAAGCCAATGAAGATATTGGATTTAGGCACAGAGCCATTTGAACTTCAAATGAAGGTCCACCCTTTAAAAGACCCACAGAATCACATCATGAAAGCTACACCATTGCCGTGTCAATACCTCATTACCCTTTCATCTTTATATGCTCTGCCACTCTTTATACT
Organism: Sigmodon hispidus; assembly: GCA_004025045.1. Classification (NCBI taxonomy): domain Eukaryota; kingdom Metazoa; phylum Chordata; class Mammalia; order Rodentia; family Cricetidae; genus Sigmodon; species Sigmodon hispidus. The sequence continues at coordinate 15,410 of PVIH01019931.1, read as the reverse complement.
GTTGGCAGCTGGAACAAGAGATAATCCCAGGTGAAATATGAAGTGAAGGTCTATTTATCCTCTTCTGGTTCCAACTGTGGGACATATTAACAGCTCCATTACAGCAGTCCTAGCTATCCATGTAATGTTTTGTTTATTTCATTGACATGGCATAGATGATCACAGTTTTGTGCTTTTTTTATAGCAAGTAGTCATGTGTTGCATATCTCTGTTACAACATTTAGTTTATTTATAAATAAAAAAGAACTCCTTTGTGGTAGAACAGTTAATGGCAATTCCAGTACACCATAAAAGATGGTTAATTTTGTGTCTAAATTTGTGTAAATACATTATAGCATCCCTGATCTGAACACAACAAATATCCACTCCAGGCAGATCAGCCTAGGTCGATGCTTAACTAAGTCACCTTGGGATCTTGGGACCAACTATGCTTGCTGGGGAGGAGATAAAGTGATGGGGAGAAGAGAGAGTGACTGGGAGGGGAAGGAGAGGGAAGGGAGTTTGAACAAGGGGATACATGGCTAAAAAATAAAACTTTATTTGTAATAATAAAAATAAATAAGTAAAGAAAAGAAAACCACAAATATAAAATGTTCCAAAATGCAAGTCATTTTAAATGTCAGTATGACATCATCACTATTAAATACCATGTCTGATCTGGTGATTGGTCACAGTTTAACCATAGCACCTGAAAATGATGCATGGAATTACCTCCAGACTGTTTGTTTATGTGGTATTTAAAGCATGGATACAGTTTGCAGACTTGAATCTTGTTTTCAAGATGCTCATATAGATATATAAATATCCTGAAATTTTAAAAAACTAAACTATATGATACTTCTGGTCCTAAGTGTTATTGGTAACACTGCCATTAGTTCATCTAACACTGCCATTCTTACATATGCATATAACACAAACACAAAGTGTCCTATTGCCAAGCACAATTCATGGCATTTAGTTAAGTGAAGCCAGCACTTTGGAAAATGCTGGTAAATTAATAAGTCCTCAAATTATTTGGGAGTTGGTAAACCCCAGTGAACTAATCATTCCCTGAGACAAAAAATTCTAGAGTCTCAGATTTAGTTTGAGAGCAACAAAATGGAAGAATGGAGCTGCAGATATAGATAAGAGTTCTTTCAACTCTTTGCTGACATTTCTCTTATTGCAATGGTGATCAGTGATCTCATGCTGAGGAGCCCTAGGAAGAAGCAGTATGCTAAAAATATTCATATCTTACTCTTTTCCTATCATTTGCAGTGTTTGTGTTATTATTATTAGTTCTGGCATCCTGGGACAAAGCTGACCTCTGAAGAAAAGGCTCCCACATATCAACAGAACTAACTTAAGAAGAGCTCTGTGAATCCAGCAGCTGAATTCCTGATGCCTCACAAACTCATGATTCTTTTCTTTTCCCAAATTATGGATATTTAAGCCTCAGTTTTCTTCTACTTAGATTTGAATAAAACACTTAATTGGCATGGGAAATCAAAATGACAGAAAACCAAGATTCCCCTTTTAACCAGAAAAGATCTTATCAGCTAATCTCAAACTTAAATGTACACATATTCTAGGCTTTGCCTTATAGCTTTGTATAAATTGTAGGATAGTTGTCAAATGCTTGCAGAGGAAAACAAATTGGATACATCCATCAGCCCCTTTGAACAAGCAATAAATAAATCTTTTTGGTTTTATTAACTGCTGTTTCCTAATACCTTCTAAAATTCAAAAAATGAAGGCAGTCAGTTTTATGGACCTACCTGTCTAGTAACATCCTCTCCCTCTCCTGGAGACCCAGTTTCCTGGGAGAAGTATTCACATTAATAGTCATGCCTCACCACAAAGTCATTCCCACAGCTTAACCCTAAGCCTATCTGCCTCAGAAAGGTTCATGTCACATTAGCTCAAAGTTGAACAGAAAAACGTATATTCAGAATTTAGGGTAATAACAGATATTTTAACAAAGATTTTGATGTTTAAATGTAACAAAAAACCTGAGTTGCCAAAGAGCTTAGAGTGTGACAGAAATTAAGACATGCAATGTGTTGTTCTTTACATGAGTTCTATTTAAGTTAGGTGGAATTCTAAAAGCAACTCCACGCTCTTCAACTCTGGAATCTGGGGTTATGTTTAATTTTATAAGATGCCATAAACTCTTGAAGATTTTCAGAAAGTGTTCTTTATAGAGTATTTCACAAGGCTTTGCCCACTCCTGTTATGTGCAATAACCATTGTGGCTTTGGGGACAGTCTAGAAAAAGATGCTCAGACTATAATTCTGTGATTTCACTATGGTTTTACTGTATCCTCTATGGGTCCATATTGACCAGAAATTGGTTCTTCGTGTTTTGGTACTGGGTGTAGAATCTATAAAACCCTAGCACAAAAACCTTAAGTCATTGAGAAAATATCCCAGGAAAGGAAAAAAAATTCCAGTCTCTCCTCCCATTCCCTCCTCTCCTGTTTGCTTTATCTCTTCTGTCACTTTAAGTCTCTCATTGTTTCCTTGTGTAAGATATGACAATATACCATAAGACAGTCTCTAAAACTTCCAGGGAGTTCCCTCGGAAGAGAAAATAGATAAGACCTCCTTAGGTAATTGGGACCATAAGGGGTTGCAACCAAGAAAAGGTGGAAACAAATCACAAGAGAAGGAGAAGACTGAGTGAGAGGAACAACAAGGAGGGAGAGAGAGAAAAAAAAAGAGAGATTGACATCTTTTTTTTTCGTTCTTTATTTTGTATTTATCAAAAAAACAGTAAAAAGAATTTAAAAATGCTGAAGAGTTAACAATAACTATACAGAGGATAATAATCATAAGCATGGCTTATCAAGAGTGGAAATGCAAATAAGATTACTATACATATATTTTCTTTGTGTTCAGCTTTCCCTCTGAATTTTTTTTTCCATCCCTGTATATCCTTATTCAAGGTCTCTTCCCCCTCCCAACACATCTGGTCATTTTTCTTCTCTGCAACTCCCCATCCCATCCCTGGGCAGGGAGCAGACAGTCCTATGGTCACACTGGCCCAATAATGCTTGGATCAGTCTTCACTCCCGGCCAAATCCAGTTTCGTCCCCCCTCCCTCAAGAGTGAGTTAGGTGTTCCTATAGTTGGAGTGGGGTCTGAAGGGTCAGTCCAGGGTGTTTCTGATCCCAAGCTGTTCAGTGGTTGTGGTTTGCTGCTTGGGCATGTTTGACTTTTTTTCTTGTTTGTTTGTTTAGAGACCACTAGTGAGTGAGTACATCCCCTGCTTATCTCTCTGAGTTTGTGATACTTCGCTCAGGAGGAATGATATCCTAAAATTCACAGAGATTGACATCTTAATAGAGGAAGCCAATGTGGGGTTGGAAAAAGAGTGGGTGCTAGGGAAACCTCCAAGAACTCACAGGATGTCCCTGGCTAGGTTTTTAACCAATAGTGAAGGTGTTGCCTAGACAGGATTTCCCCTATTATCAAATGAGTAACTACCCTAAGTGCCATCACAGAACTTACATCCAACAATGAATAGAGGTAGAGGCAGGGATACATGGCTGAGCACTGGGATGAGTCCCTAGTCCAGCTAATGGGGGAGGAATCACTATTTGAGCAAGGGAATAGGGATTATTAGAAATATTCTTACAGTGATGGCTGGCAGGAGCTCTGGGGAGCTCACTGTATCAATACAGCCATGGGAACCATCAGGAAAGGAACTAGGCTCTCCAAGGACAGGAAACTGTCCACTGACATGGGCAGTATGTAGATCCTCAAGGGGAGGAATGAGACTGTGTTTCTGTGTATGGACTGGTATTTCAGAGCCCATTCTCTCCAGAGGAACACCTAAACCTGTCTTGATATTTAAATGAGAAAATCAGACTTGCCTAGAATGGATGTTGACCTGATCCACCTTGGGACTTCTTGCCCTTTCTGGAGAGGGGATGTGGGAACGGGGAGAAGAGAGGCTGAAGTCTGACTGGGAGGGGTCTGGAAGGGGAAGGGAGCAGGAGCAAGGGGATACATGGATAAAAAGACTTTATTTTATAAATAAATTTAAAAATAAAACAATAAAACTACCATTTAGCATGGTACACTCATTTGTTGCACAAGAGTGCAACAGGTGACAAGAACTTGAATCCACAGGATTGTTAGTTAGCTAAACTTTTAATATTTTGTCTCAAGTATTTTATTCAAAGAAGATGATTAGAACAATTATATAAAACATATTTTGTGATGAAATCAATGATATTGAAATGTAGTCATCACAAAATAAACGGTGTGATAGTTGAGTGATCTTAAAGTGACCTGCTAAGGAAATGTATTTTAAATCTGGAATAATAGTACACCTATTCTTTAACTTGATATACAACATTTCACTGTAGGACCATCTGTGCCTTTCCTCAGAGCATCAAATCACTATTGAAAAGAAACATCAGAGAAGATGAATTTAAATTTAGTGGCAGAGTAGTGGCACAGGGATGCTTTGTGGATCACTTAGGTCTCTGTGGTCAACAAGTGCCTATTAACAAGGTGAAGAACTGTGCTGGTAATTCAGAGGATAAACATAGGTAGCTCTTATTCTGGTTTGCCCTCAGAAACTAACATTGAATATGCGTATCAGGAAATACTTTCTATGAGTTCACAGTATTTTTATTATTTCTGTAGTATTTTTGCATACATTTATAAAACACTGAATGATTGTATACCTTTTGTAAAAATTGAAGCAATTTGTTTTCCTTTCTACGTTTGTAAATGTACTTAATTCTGCTCCAATTCTAGCTCAGTGGTTCTCAGCCTTCCTAGATCTGTAATACTTTAATACAGTTCCTTACACCTTCTTAATGCTGGGACACTTTAATAAAGTTCAAGTTCTGGTAATCCCCTCAGTCATAAAATGATTTTTGTTGCTATTGCATAACTGTAATTATGCATGCGACTGATAAGAATTTTAATGTAATTATCTGTGTTTTTTTTTTTAATTATCTTAGGTGCCGCTGTGACTGTGTCATTTAACCCCCAAGGAGGTCACAAGATAGAGTTTAAGAATCACTGTTCCAAATGAAAGATAAAAAGAAAAGAATAGACCCTATAGCCATAAGCTAGGAGACCAACTACATATTTATACACATATTTTTAAAACATTTTGAACTTAAAATATAATTAGATAATTTGTTCCTTTTTATCTCCTCCCTTCAACATCTTCTAAGTTCTATCTAAGTATAACCACCACTTCTTTCAATATCATGGCTTCTGGCCTCTTTTACTTTGTGCGTGAGTACATATGTGCATATGTATGTTCATAAATACTAAATACAATCTGTTGAATCTGTATAACTTTACTTGACTTTAGTGTGGAAAGTTAAAAGAATCATGAAGCTAAGACCTTTGTTAAGTCACAGGTCTATTATGTAATAGTAGGTGGTCACCCATCCTATTTTGCAATTTGTAAGGACAAAGTAAAAAAAAATAAAAATAAAAATATCAAGAAAAATGTCAAGAATCAGGACAACATTACTGTCTTGAACCAAGTTGGCCACATGCAATGCATGCTTGTGCACATGTACACACACACACACACACACACACACACACACACACACACACACACACCACCTTTTTCTCCGTGATGTTTACCTGTCTGTTCTGTAGGCCACAGTTCAATGTTTTCTATCTTACTCTGCCTCTACCTGATTGAGATAGGATCTTTCCAGCTCACTGATTAGGAAAAGCAGGCTGGCTATTGTGTTCCCTAGTGCCCACTTGTCATCTTCTATCCAGCTCTGGGATTACAGAAGCTCACTTCTAAAGCTAACATTGTACATGAATGTTGGATATTCATACTCAGTTCCTTATGGTCCCACAGCAAACATTTTAAGCACCAAGCCACCCCACTAGTGTTAGTTGGCCTTTTTTGAAATTGTTACATATTTCCTTAGCTCATCATCTCTTCATCTCGTAATACTACTACTACAGATTGTAGATGATATGTAAACAATACTGCATGGCATTCTCCAACTGTCCTTCCTCCAATTGCCCATAATCATAACAATAGATGTTCCAGGTCATGTAGCTACTCTGGCCAGGATGACTACCACACATCTATTCTAAAAATACTACATGATTTCCTTTCTACTTGTCATTTCTTATTACAATCTAACCTACAAAAAATCATCTGGATATTAAGCAGTCATTCTACTTTCTATAATTCAAAAAACTCTAACCTTTTTGGTGGGTAGTAAATTTTTTGTGTTAGATGCCCATTTAGTGACTCTTAATCTCTCTTTTCATGTATGTGTTTGGGCTCACATGTATAGATTCACATGTACAGATGAGCATGTAGAGGTATGAGGCTGAAAGCAGGAGTCTTCTATTGTTGATCCTCATGTTATTCATTGATATGGAGACTCTTAGTGGAACCCAGAGTTTGCCTATACAACAAGACTAGCTAGCTATAGTACTCTGTCCATCCCTATATTTACTTATAAGCCCAGACAGGCATTCATACTCACCTTGTATTTATGTGGTTACTGAGATCATGGTGTGCCCATGTTTTCAGAAAAAGAAATATATGTACTATGCTAGCTCTCTAATCCCTTGCTCATCATTTCTTAATACACCCTTAAGCCCCTAACACATCTAATGTCTTCAATATACTAATGAGTATGGTGTTTCCTTTCATTAAACTTGTCACATGTTTATTCAACTGGTCTATCACATATTTCCCTATGATAACATTTTAAAAATTAACATAGTCATGGGAATTTTTACATCTTTTCAGATGTGTAGAAATGCCATTAAATTTTATTGCTATAATTATTTAACAAAACTTAAAATTTCACTTAATTTTTTAATGCACAATTATCCTAGAAATGACCATCTATTAAATGTTTCAGACATTTTCTATAACACCAGAAGGTCTTTTAAATCTAGTAAAATTACAGTAATGAATTTTACTCTAAGATGCACATTATACATACATGTCTATTGTGTTGAATGTCAAGTAAAGTTAGAAAAAATGTCACATGTTACAGTCAGTCAAGCACTCAACAATATTTTGACAATATTGTACTATCAAATTAAAGACTAGGTTGTGTTTATTAGCTATTTAAGAATCATGCATGGTAGTGCAGTCAGGTTTGCAAAATGGCTTGAGCTGAAGAAGAGAGTGGTACAATGTAGAAGGCATGTTGGCTGACATCAGGCTACATTAGATTGTGTTTCCTTTATAGGTTAAAACAACTGGTACTTTCTTAGTGGGTTTGAGAAAAAAGGGTCTACTGGGGACTTGACTGTCATATCTGTCCTAAATTTAGGCGATTTTAAAAAACAAGTCTGTAATCCGGTTACACAGACATTTTGTCTGAGTGATTATTTATGGATTGATGCCTTGGGATTTTGTGTAGAAATTCAATCCAAATCAAGGGCCCTCATATTTTGTATTTAAATTTTCTTCATTTTTAAAATTGTTTAAAATAAGTTAGATAAGCATTAAAAGATTAAATCACCCTAGCATGCATATATATATATATATATATATATATATATATATATATATTACTAAAAGCAAAAATGGAGACTTGGTGATCTAAAATAATTAAGAGGAAACTGTGTAATAGGTGAGATGGTATTATGTGTTCTAGTCAATGGATCTTCAAAGTAAGCAACAGATAGAGGACTGTGTTATTTGGCTTGCATGATTTTTCAGCAACTTCACTCTGACCATAGTTAATTCCATCCTCTCCGCATATTCTTGCCACTTCAATTTACCAGTCATGTGCATGTTCCATACACAATGTGCCTGTTCCACCTACCTGAAGTTCTTCCACAGTCATTTTCCTATTCATACATAGTGCTTATGTTAGTTATTTTTCTATTGCTGGGATAAAAATTCCATAACCAAAGCAACTTATAAAAGAAAAGGTCTAATTTGGTGTTTATGACTTCAGATGCTTAGTGTTTAAGGTTATCATGGTGGGAACATGGCAGGCATGATGCTTGAGCAGTGGCTAAGAACTCACATCTCAGATACAACCATAAGACAAAGGAAAAAAATGCTATGGCCTTTTGAAACCATTCCCAAGGGCACAGCTCATCCAACAAAGCCTTACATTCTAATCCTTCCCAAACAGTTCTACCAAATGGGCATGATTCTCATTCAAACCAGCACACTGTTTTCAGATAAAGCAGTTTCAATCAGGAAAACATAATCTACCTTATAAATACGTAGATATGTGACCATCACTCAGTCAGTGAACTAGGAGACTAATCTTTTATAGTGTACCTATGACAACATTACAGTCATTAGTCACATGATAGACCAGGACAAGGACGATGTCATTCTCAGTTCTAGTTTGATGATATCACAGGAATGGGGCAGTGACTTAAAATACTCAGTTATAAAACACCAAGGAGAAAAGGCTCTAGGCTCATTAATGACCATTGCCTTCATTTCAGTTTGTCTATTTATCATTCACAGAAGCTTTGGTTACATCATAAAAAAAAAATTTATTCCACAGGAAATAGCTAAGTGTGTATGCTTTTTCCAGATGATATATCTACCAAGAAAATAACTAGGGGACACTTCGTTGGCACTGTGACATCGTAATTAGTCCCCTGGGCTGAAGCATCTACTTTCTATTTGCACCTTAACAGATTGTTCATTTATGTGTAATAAAATCAACCTAACTCACCAGGTTTCACATTTGAAGAATCTCTTTACCATGCCTCTATAGACTTGAAGATACTGTCCTCAAGCCCTGGCGACACTGTGAGTTTTGACACAAGCTGCTGTTCTGCTTCCAGTTAGAGGCTGAAGGGGAGCATTTTTGACCCAGCAGATCTTGAACTTTGGGGTGCTGAGAGCTTCATGAAAAACTTCCGGACAGTCACCCTGAAAGCCACCCCCCCCCCCGCTGGCTTGTGAGTTTGTTTGCTCTGTGGCTTACATGTGTAGACTTTCTTGAAATTTTTTAGTAGGTTTAAGATCAAGACCTTTAATCTGCTCCTGTCCTTTAAATAAAAACAGCTTTTAGTAAGTTCCTTTAGTTAAAATTTACCAAAGGGGATGTCTCCTGCTACGCAGTGTGACTGACAGAAAGGTTTCTAAGGATGACCATTGAGTAAATCGATCGGTTTTCATCATAGTAAATAAACTTTTGGGGGTCTCTTTTAAACAAGAATTTCAGATCAAATAACCTTTACATTTCCTGTCAAACTTAACATTTTGGCCAGGGCTTGCATGAAAACAAAGCAGTATCTGTGATGATGACATCTGACAGAATTGATCAGGTTAGAATAAAAATAGTAATAAATAGGACTAGAGCTTAGCTCATGAGTTAATGGGATTTTCAGTTCTTAGAAAGGACCAGAGTTTGGATCCTAGCACCCATGTTGGAGAGCTCTTAACTACCTACAACTCCAGCTCCAAGAAGGCCTATTGCCAGTGTGTGAACACATACACACACACACATGCACACATACATACACACACACAATTTAAAATGATAAGTATTAGAAACTGAAAATAAAAAAATTATTCAAGCTGTTGCAAATGAAGTTGCTATTTTCTTAGATTCTCCATTTTCCATCTGCTTCAACAGATAAACTACTGGATTCTACTTGATGTTTGCTGATTTCTCTACAAAGGTTAAAGATAGTTGCTCTCTGAGCAAAATGTGTAGCTCTAGTTGTCCACTAATTCTCCCTATGTGCTAAAGTTTTGTTCCAGTGAGAAGCTATTAAAGATGGCCCTTAAACTTCTAATAACTCACTTGAGACAAGTTCAAAGCACAGTCAAATTGGCTCCCAATACAGACACGTGCCACATTTAGCACTTAATACACTTTCTCTCACCTCCTACATAAAACAATAGTCAGCACTTCATAAATTGATATTTTTTTCTATGCATAAATGAATATTTCTTTGTTCTCTGCTGTTTTTAGAATCTCTTGTTGCTAACATTCTGTGTTGTTACCAAGCCCAGTCAAGATTTTAGTAAAACCTTTAATTTTTTCATAGTCATTCACAATGCTCATAGATAAATTAATACCACAAATGTAGTCAAATTATTGGATTAAATATAAATAGCACATAGTTGCCCCCACACCACACAGGAACAACTACATGTATACTGTTCACATGCACACATTTGTACACACTCACAGCCTGCATGCACCATACACACATATCATGCATACAAACACATACCATATATATATATATGTATATATATATATCATGTAGGTACCATGCAAACATAGCTCTCATGCTCTCTCATACACATAAATAAATGCACATATACACACAAACATACTACATATACATCACACACATTTATTACATATACACACAAAACACCCACTCATACACATACATACATACACATGTACAAAATACAACATTCACTCATTTCTTAAGAAATGCTCAGCCATATAAGCATGGCACTGAATAGCTTCTATAGTTTACCCTAAATATTTACCTTATAATTACTAGGGTAAAGTAACTGACACTCTAATTATACAGACAGTAGTATTTTTGCTGGTTTTCAACCTGTCAAAAGATCTATGATTCCACTTATAATTAGAATGCCAAAAAGAAAAAATGTACATTATGGAGTTCCCCAAAATAAAATTTAGTATGATTTCTTCAACTTATTCCTCTGAAGCACAGGGAATGAAACTGTGGATCCTACACTCAGTAGGCAAGTGCTCTGCCTACTTAGTAGGAAATTGCTCCACTACACTTGGAAGGCAAGTTCTCCACCACACTTAGTAGGCATGTACTCCAATATACTTAGTCGGGAAGTGCTTGATCACATTTAGTAGGGAAGTTCTCCACAAACAACCTTTAATCCCACCCTGTGTATGCTTTTTCTTTTGAGACATAGTCTTATCAAGTGAGCCAGGCTGGCCTTGAACACATTCTGTAGCCTATAAAGAACCTGAACAGACATCTGATCCTTATAGCCTCAGCCTCCCCCACAGCTATGATTATAGCCCTGTTCACCAAATTGGTTTATTGCTTTAATCACTCATGTGCTTATTTCAAATATGTAGAAAATAGTGCATCATACTCTGAAGCAGTAGTTATGAAATGGTGCAGCTTCCCACTAAAAATGAATAAATCCAAGACAATCACAGTAATTTTTATTTTTTAAAAAATGATATTTATTTTTATGTGTATGGTTATTTTGCCTACATGTATTCCTATATATCACATGAATACCTAGTCTATGCTGAAGCTACAGAAGGGTATTGTTACAGATAGTTGTCTGTAACATCCATGTGGATTCTGGGAATTGAACCCAGATCTTTTGTAAGAGCACCCAGTACCTTTAGCCACTGAGCAATCTCTGTAGCCAAATATCACAGATTTTGTAATGTGGAAAAGATAGTGAGTGTTGTTCATCTCATCTTGGCTTTCCTTTGAGAGAATGCATTAAAGATACCAGATTGACAGCATTTTAAAATCCTGAATCTAAATTATTTTAACTCATGAAATTGTTTTTTCTAAAAATATACTATATATGGAATGCAAAAAGAAAAAAATATTACCTTATCAGGACTAAAGACTATGAGTTTTAGCCCAGCCTGACTACAGATAAAGACTCTTCCAAAATAAGTCAAAAAATAACACATAGTCAGAAGAAAAAGCATTTTGAATTATATGGAAATAAATTTCAACTTAGACTGAGAACTATAAATAATTTGCATCATCAAATCAAATTTCTTTTTAAGTTAATTTAATTGTTCACTAGTTTAGAAAATAACAAATATAATGAAAAGGCTAAAACTAGAATTCAGGTGACTTACATTTAAATTCTGGCTTTAATATAGTCTTCTTAGTCCTTTTTTTGCCTCTAGATTCTAAATTCTCTCATCTACTAGACTATGAGAATCTTTTTCTGCCTGTGAGAATCTTTGTCAGCCTTGAATACTTAGTATAGCTTGTTAATAGTAAGAAAATAAAAGGGCACCATCATCTATTACTGTGTTACTAAATGATAAGGCATGTATAATTTCCATGTGCTGTGCTCTCCACTAAGGAATGAATTTTTTGCCATACTCACATCCAGATAGCCACAGGCTTTTTTGTTCTGCAGCCTGAGCATTTCAATCTGCCTCTGTCATCCCAGAGTCCTCACTTCAGCTATGCAGGATTTCCTCACCCTTTCTCTCTGGACATCTGTGATACAGAGAAGCAGACTAGATGCTCCCAGACTATCTTTCCATCCTTCCTCAATCAGCATGGTTAGGTTGTGTTTCACATTCTTAGATAACATTTACAGGTCTAACAACAAGTGCTTGATAGCACACAGGAGTCTATGAAAACATTGATTCAGGAGTAAAAAAGAATTGATGATGAGAACCAAGCTACCTTCTTTTAACCCTGAAATTAATGAGATTTGAAAACACATGAGAACAAAAACTATTTTCAATAAAAAGAAATCACTTGCAAATGTAATTTTTTAATTATGCCATTAAGGTTAGCATAGCATGAATCCTAATTAGTATTACTAAAAACCTCAAGGCAGATATACACTAAATGCTGAAAAATCAGAGAGACAAAGGAGCCAGCCCCTGGAAAGACTTCTTACCTCTGTGGAATCCTTAGGCAGAAAGAAGGCAAAATGCTGTCTCCACCTACCTTGTAGTCTTCTCTTGACCTCCCTAGCTCTAGGATTGAAGTATGAGCCACCACTGCCTGGCCTCTGTGGCTAATAGCTGGCTTTATTCTTTGATCTACAGGCAAACTTTATTAGAGCACACACAAAATATCACCACAGGTTAGTATGTATTTTACTATTGTCATTTAATATATTGTGACAATTAGATTAAAATTTTGAAGTATCTCCATCAGTACACACAATCCACAGAAACATAAGTATGTGAGAGGTGTCAATTTTTAAGAGGAATTCTATACTAATAAGTACATTTTACTAAATGAAAAGTAAAGGCAAGTAAAGTTGGTAAAGGCAAGCTTTCTGTGTCTGGCCACTGTGGGTCTCTGATAGTACCTGCAGCCCAAAATAATGAACTGCCCACATTTATTATATAGATTGATTCCATAATCAATGTGAAGGTGCACTGTCTGACATTGTGAAGATCCTTCAAACCAAGTTCTTTGAGTGTTTTTATATCACGTTCAAGGGTAACATAGAATTCCTAATAAGCTGAAAGCATCTCATGCTGGCTACTCAATTGCCATTAATCTCTGAGTTGTCTCATAATGTACTTCTTAATTTCTACCTGCCTTTTACATCAGAATACCTTTACTTCCCCGCCAAGGGATCAGGCAATGCTCTCCTGAGGCTACCAATCCTGTTATTGAAATCTTTCTTCTTTATAAAGGAGTCAAGAGAATTTGTAAATATGAGAACTCAAAAAATATTTCTACAAATTGCTATGACATTGTAACAACCTTCAGCATATCAGTCAAAATTTTGTGAAGAAAATATGTCACTACATTCTCATATATCAAGAGGATATCTTAATTCATCATCAAATTAATACACAATAGGCTGTGAAGAGCTCAATATTTGGAGTCAGAGAGATTTGGGGTAAACCTTCAATTGTGAACTTCATGGGAATCACTTATAACCAAAGCTCAATTTCTTCTACTGTAAATTGAGGGCAAATAATATTTACCTAGAATACTTGAGAAAAATTAATAGGTAGATCATAAATACATTAGTTGTAACTAATTAAGAAACTTATCATTCAAAATAATGTTATTTATTTTTCTTTTCTCATTTTCCTGTGATACATAATGGGTTGGTACATATTTGTGTCTAGAGGCTGGGGATTAAAAAAAAATGTTGATCCCTAGGGTTGGTTGGTCCATTTAATCTACTTAACAAACTTAGTGAGCCTCAAAAGAGTGAGATTGTCTCAAAAATCTAAAGTCCTGGAGATTGATACTTTGATTTTCTTGAGTTGCTTTAGAATGACAGAATCAGGGTTTGCTGGGTCATGGGGACATTACATAGAATGACAATGCTTGTACGAGTAAGAATTTTATCCTTACTAGCTCTGAAAAGTATGCTGTCACAAGTGATCACTTGGCAGATGTCTTCCAGTTCCCAGCCTTCAGCTAGTAGGCTTTTGTGCTTGTCCAAACAGTCTGTAAGAAATTCAAAAGTACAAATATCCAGGCAGGTAAAGTGCATTCTTAACCCATACACTTTTCAGGTGGAACAGATAGCTACACCTTTTGTTATTATGTCTAAATTGTACTGTTTTCTTCTTTTAAGTGTATTATATAGGAAAAAAAGCACTTTGAGGTTTTTAGAAAGTAGTAGTAAGGAAGACATTCTAGTGATTGCCAAATTTGCCAAATTTGAAACCATTTGTCCACCCCTCAGACCTCTCCTCCCATCTTTTAAGTCAGACTGAAATACCATTTATGAATTATATGTGAAGTATACTAAATCAAGCCCAATGCCTTTCAGAAGTTGCCACCCGGTCAACATCTTATCTGGGAAGAATGTAATGACAAGTGATGTAATTATAGAAGGATATTTATTTGAATTACTCCACTTCTGAAAAGAAAGTTCAACTGTCACTTCATCTTGTTGGTTAGTTAAGGGTTGGTGGGCTTTAGAAATCATGTAAAAGTGTCGTCATGTAGCAGAAAAATATGTGTGCATTCAAAGTATCAGTTATTAGATTCTTATGGTCAGGAAATGAAGGTCAATCTTCCTATGGAAAAAAACAAAAACAACACCAGAAATAACATTAATGTTCAGAATATTAAAAAATTAGATTTGCTTCGCATATTGTTATTCTATGATTATTACAGGAAGCATTGTCAGTGCAAATAGTATAATTTGCTCAGCACATACATATATGTGTGTGTGTGTGTATTGCGGTAAAAACCCATCATGAAATATGTTTTAAATGGAGTTTATTTTGTGAAAATCACTTACAAAACAGAGAAGGTTTTAAGAGAAAATTAAGGGATAAGCTTGCAGCGCACCGGAGCTTTTCTAAGGAAAACTCCTCATCCCCATGCCGCACATCCAAACTCCCGCGCCACTGGCCCGAACTGCGCACCCCGGAAGCTGTGTTATCAGTCCGAAAACCCACTCAATTGGTCGGGAACTCTCGCGAGAGAATGCCGGCTTCCTGTCCTGGTCCTCTCCCTCGGAGGTCTACTTCCAGAATCCTTTTCAGTTAACCACGCCCCGCTCGTTTCCAGTCCTCTGATGCGATCGTTCACATGTATAGTTCCTGATTTTCCGCTACATCTCCCTGTTTTGTCTAAATAGGAAGGTTCTAAACTAGGTATAAAACTACATACTATAGGGATCATCATAAGACAGTGTCTGGGAAAGAGAAAGGTACTAACATAAGTGAGGTCAAACTACTGCTAACAAACAACAACTACAAAGTACAATTTAATATCTAAAATGTTGATACGAGAAAATGCACAGGGAT
>PVIH01019930.1:0-33985 GCA_004025045.1 Sigmodon hispidus | reverse complement strand
GGGAATTCTCAGCAGAGGAACTACGAATGGCTGAAAGGCACCTGAAAAAGTGCTCTTCATCTTTAGCCATCAGAGAAATGCAAATCAAAACAACTTTGAGATACCACCTAACACCTGTTAGATTGGCTAAGATAAAAGGCACAGATGACAGCCTATGTTGGAGAGGATGCGGAGCAAGGGGAACACTCCTCCATTGTTGATGGGAGTGTAAGCTTGTTCAGCCATTTTGGAATGCAATATGGTGGTTTCTCAGAAAATTGAGGATCAATCTCCTCAAGGACCCAGCAATACCACTTCTGGGTGTATACCCTAAAGAGGCACATTCACACTCCAAAGGTATTAGCTCAACTATGTTCATATCAGTATTATTTGTAATAGCAAGAACCTGGAAACAACCTAGATGTCCCTCAACTGAAGGATGGATTAACAAACTGTGGTACATATACACAATGAAATACTACTCAGCAGTAAGAAAAAATGATATCCTAAAATTCGCAGCCAAATGGATGGATTTGGAGAATATCCTCCTGAGCGAGGTATCACAAACTCAGAGAGATAAGCAGGGGATGTACTCACTCATTAGTGGTCTCTAAACAAACAAACAAGATAAAAAGCCAAACATGCCCAAGTGGCAAACCACAACCACTGAACAGCTTGGGGTCAGAAACACCCTGGACTGACCCTTCGAACCCCACTCCAACTGTAGGAACACCTGACTCACTCTTGAGGGAGGGGGGACAAAACTGGATTTGGCCAGGAGTGAAGACTGATCCAAGCATTATTGGGTCAGTGGGACCATAGGACTGTGTGCTCCCTGCCCAGGGAGGGGATGGGGAGTTGCAGAGAAGAAAAATGACCTGATGTGGTGGGAGAGGGAAGGGACCTTGAATAAGGATATACAGGGATGGAAAAAAAAATTCAGAGGGAAAGCTGAACACAAAGTAAATATATGTGTAGCAATCTTATTTGCATTACCACCCTTGATAAGCCATGCTTATGATTCTTATCCTCTTTATAGTTATTGTTAACTTTTCAGCATTTTAAATTCATTTTACTGGTTTTTTTGATAAATACAAAATAAAGAAGAAAAAAAAAATCCATTCCAGTTTTGGAACTGGCCCCAGGCCCTGGTTGATTGTAAGAGCAATTGGGAGAGCTAGTACATGGTGGTGATAGGAAGAACCAGGCACAGCTCACCTCCAAATCCCATACTTAGAAATATGTGACTCTTCACTGAACATATGGCCAGCCCAACAGGTAGGTCCTTCCCAAGCTGCAGAAAGCTATACCAGGCTTATTTTGGCAATGTGGGTACTGATTCACCTTAAGACATTATAGGATAAATGGGTGACCAGCAATCTTATTATTTTTCAAAGTGCTTTGTGGAAATCAGTCATAAATTTTAGCTCAGTTGGTCATCTGGGTTCTAAAGTTGTTCCATGCCAAGTCCTCAAAAGAACACCAGAGCCTTGTAAGAGGCAGCTCTAGAGACCTGATGGTCTGCTTGTTCTTCACTATATGACCTATACTCAGTAGTATCAATACAGTTACCCACTGGGTGGCCAGAGTTACACCTACAACTGCACACTAGGCCAGCAACCTTCATAGTGGCTCTGATGACTATGATACACCTATACAGGCCTCCTTGTCTGGGAGAGAGTCAGGGACCTAAGGGTCTCAGAGAGCCTGGGTTCTGCTAGGAGGTGAAACTTGGACCTAAGAGAAGCTTATTACTGATTCCTGTCTCCATGATAGAAGTGAGTCAGATGCCATGCTATATACTCAAATTGTTTTTATTTTTGTTGTTTTGTTTTCTCTTTTCCTGGAGATGCTTCTGGAAGGTCAGGATGTCAGAATCTATGCCATAGAAATGCAGATGGAAGTGAGATTGTTCCTAGCTTTGCTGGAGGTCTTTCAGCCTATTTCCTTACATGAAGCTCCTTTCTATTTTGTGACTTTTTTTAATTTAAAAGTTTTGATTTTTATATATCAACTACAATTCCTTTTCTCCCATCCCACTTATTACCCAGACTCCCTCACCCCACTCTCATCCACTCCTCAAAAAGGATAAGGCCTCCCATGTAATGCCTTTCTTATAGAAGTGCCATTGAAAGTGAAACCCTCACACAGTTTAACAGCTTCAGATCTCTTTCTTTCCTAATCCTTTTGTCTTTATAATATTCTTTCCTATATAAGAAATCTTTTTGCCACCAAGAACTTAATGACCATGCCAAGATTGGACACAAGGGCCTTTAAGTTTCGATTATGGCTAAGCATAAGCATGAAATGATTAACTTCACCAGCACTATTCATATGCTGGTATTTTAGAACAAAATCTGAATTAGTGCTACTTGGTTATCTTTTTTATGTCCCCCGATGCTCACTCAGTTTTTTATTTAATATTTGAAATATAACCCAAGGTTTTCTTGTTTCCTAACCTTGTAAACATATCACAATGCATTTCCCCTCCAACTTATTTCTAGATTGTTTTTTATTTGGACAGTAAAGGGTAGGAACAAAAAGTGACCTTTCTCAAAGCCATACAGGCAACCACAGATCTAATAAAGGCAAAATTCACAACAGAATAAAACAGAAAGAGATACAGATTTCATTTTAGTTTTAGATGAAACACAAATTTCAGCATCTCTAAGGTCTGATTGCCATGGTCATGGCTAGTGATTCAAAGGGAAAATAATGTGTTGACCTTGTGGCTGGGTGGTCAGCCATCTGAGGAGAGTCACCCTTTGGCCCTGATGAGCCACATGAAGTTCTATGCATCATCCTTAGTCGTGGGGGGCAGAGAATGCCAGAAAGATGAAACAACCCATTAAAGATCAGGCTGTTGCCACTGCCTTATGTAATGCTAATCCAAGTAAATTAAAATTGGAAATGACATTTCTGGTGCTCCTGAAGCACAGTGTAGATGTTTTACTTGTATCTATTTAGCACAATATATTAACAGTTAAGTATTGTTGCTGACACCATGAAAGTCACTCATATGAAAAGAGGAAAATTAGCTTTGTGAGATTCATGAAGAGCCAAAGCAAACTGAGTTTTTGTTCAAGGCAACGTTATTCTTTATTCTGAAATGATGAAATGCTCTTAAAATCTTTCTTAACTCTGATAGCAAATACTGCTAAACACTTGTATTGTTGCAATGCCTGTGGTTCCTGCTCCCTGAATTGGTTTACATATGTTGTGAGTGCCCAGATTTGAGAAAAACACCATAAATAGATGATGATGTGTATCTTGTATATGGTAATACTATGGATTTTCACTAAATTAATCTCTGCCATATTATACCATGAATAAAAAGTAAGCTGTAGCAACTTATGAGAGGTGAATGCTGTTCTGCATAGCTCTTTTAATGGTTGTGGATTCTGGGAAGCTACAGACCTCCTAATTGAAATCAGGACCACAATGAATGGAGAAATTATATCACATATGATGGTTTACTGTGCCCCATCAATGAAGCCCTCACTTGTCTGCTCTTAAACTCATGTCCTGGCAGCATACTCTCAGTAGATTTAATTTCTACATGGTGGATGGGTCATGTGGAAGCTCAGCATTTTCTTTTCTCTCATAATAATGCTTCCCCCTTCTCTTCTTGTCTGTATGTAGATATTATTTCAATAATTAATCCTCAGATTCCAGGAAATTCATAGTGCCCCAGTGACTTAAGACTTCCTAGGGACATATCAGGGGCTATGTGGCAATATATTTATGCTACTGTGTTCTTCTGATGAGTTGCCATAGATAGGTTCAGTGACACAAATAATTTACCAATAAGGCACCCTCTCTGTAAAGGCATAGGTTTAACTTTACAAAACTTTATCTAAGAGAGAAAGACTATTTTTCTAGAACATCTAGTGCCTGAGAGCAGGGCCCAGGTCTAAAAAAATCTAGAAAACAACTCAAGAATGTGCATGACAGTCAGTAGATTCAAAACTTGGAACTTGGTTGCACGTAAAAAGTTTAGTCAATAGTTTCCAAGAATTACTCTACCTCATATCCCTTTACCCAGTCCTAAAATGCCAAAATGTCTAACACCCCACTTACATATTTTTTTTCTTTAAAAACCTTCTCAACCCTGAGTGGGGCCAAATTCCCTCCACTGTGTTGGAACATAGGGTTTCTACCAGGGTTTAAACCTGTCCAAAGTAATAAACTGACCCTCATGTGTCTGCATCAGAATCCAGCTCCCTGGTGGTCTTTGGGGTATGTGTGGGTCTCCGGACATGGGTACAACACTCTCTTGCTTACTGTACTCTGGCCATTTTTTTTTACATAGGATCCATCCTTTCATCTGACACCTGTATGTGTAACTGAGAACTCCTAAGAACTCTGCAGTATGTGAGATCCTGGGTAAGCATACCAGTTCACAGGTAACATGTCCTCCTCATCACATTAACGGGGAAAATGCTTATTGTGCATTTTCCCAACTTACACCTGGGATTTGGTGTACCTAGTTGGTTGCATCCTTAGCCAGGGAGAGAAGGTGACCTAACAGGTAGAATATGTAATGTCACATAACCCGAACTAGAACATTTACATGGCACTTACCTTCTCTCAGCTATAGACTATTGTCAGAAGTCTCTCTGTCCCACCTGGCCAGTCCTGCAGCCATTTAGCCCCAAATAATCACACAAAGGCTTATATGAATTATAAACTGTTTGTCCTATGGCTCAGCCTTCTAACTTGCTAACTCTTACACTTAAATTATCCCACAATTCTTATCTATGTTTAGCTGCATGACTTGGTATCCTTTTCTCAGTGCAGCATCCTCATCTTGCTTCCTCTTGTCTGGCTCATATCTGCTCTGCTTTTCCCAGAATTCTTGTTGTCTGGTTGTTCTGCCTATCTTCTGGCTAATCATCATTTTATTAAACCAATATTTATTTACAGTATACAAGAGCATAATTCCATAGCAGTGGACATCTATGTTTCAGAGTGAATCTGCATGGTGGTCTGCAATGTAGTCAGAGCCACATGCTGTGGAGGTGATAACACTAACAAAAGATAGATATTAACCATCATAACTGAGAGGCAGGGATGAAACCTTAGCAATTTGGCTTCAGGTTTTTAACTTCTGAGTTTGAGGTGATAATGCAACACCCTCTGCAGGAAACTTGGAGAATAACACAGAGCCTTCATTACAGACATGAAGCCTGCAACAGTCCACAGATACAAGCTTATGTTGCTTCATTGTTCTAATGGAAACCTTGGTTAAGGACAGCTTGCTGTCCTGATTGGATCACCTGAGGAATGGGTGAGTCCAGATGGTCTGTTTACTCACAAAAGTTACATTACAGAAGTTAAGACTATGAATGTCCTCCACAGTATCTTGGAACTTCTCTGGATTTCCCCAACATTCAGAAAACAAGCCAACTACAATTTGATTCTAAACTGGTATTGGAAATGCATGGAACAGTGCTGTTTGCTGTACTCTGTAAAAATAAATGCTTGAATCTTCATATAATGATAGAAATTTTTAAGATAAATGAGCAAATTTTTATTACTGTTGAATGTAGATATTCATTTTTAAGAGTTTCTGTTTTCATTTTCTTTGAGTTCCTTGTAATTTCAATTGAATAATTCTGTTTTTCTTGAAGCATTTATATTTTGTGAGTTCACTGGACCAGAGTCCTTGAGTTACTGGTCCAGCTGACATCATTGGGAAGTCAATGATCTTTTTCTTCAGATTGTTGATGGTGATGTTGAGACCAACTCTGGAAGAATTCTGAGGAACGTCTTCACATGAAACCTTTCAGTCCCTAATAACTCCATAGGTCCTTCTTTCCACTGTTGGTTCTAGGGAATAATGTACATACATGTTTCCAGTCTTTTGTCCTGGCACATTTTTTTTTTTTTGCCAGTTCTTATCACTGTAAAAAGGCTGGTTTTTCTTCATTTAAAAATGTGTAGGTGAAAATAAATTTTACAAAAGCTACAGCTGAGTGTTTAGGACATATGTAGCCTACTTGCTGCACTGTCTACTGAAATTGCCTCCTCACTAGGGAAGCATCACTCATTCCTCAGGAACACAGCCTGATGGGGGGCAGCTACAGATTCTCACCTTGTACACTACTCTATGTAGTGTGACCTATGCACTGACACTTCATGCTCATGCCTGTGGTGATATATTGTACATGCCAGTTGTTTTTTCACACACAATGGAATGTGGTGATTTCTTAAGTTTCCTCACTTGGTTGGCTCCACACTTTAAGATCCACAAGGCTGCCTTGTTAAATCTCCTACCAGGCTCAGTTTCCTCAGCAAAAAGGTGTATTTTTCTATTTCTTTTATGATTTTACATGTTTTTATTTATTTTCTTAGTATAAAAATAATTCATTTTGTTATAACAATTTAATTTCTATACATCATTGAACCTTTTTTAATATTTGCCCTCACTGTTTTTTCCCATTCCTTCTAATGTTTTATCCATTGTATTGTTAAGACCAGTATTTCTTTTTGCTATCTGAAGTAGTTGTTTAAATTCTCTTAACTAATTTTTGTATGGATGGATATTATTGTGCACCATGAAATCATTTTGTAGAGTTTAATTGAAACTTCTGCTTTGATTGTGATAAGTTATTCACACAATCACATTATCTGCAGTAAAGACTGTCTTATCCCTACCCTCCCAAGGCCTATTTTTTGATTTATGTTGTTTTGTCTTGTTCCAACATAATAAGTAATAGTTAACCAGGGTTATTGTAATTTTCTCTAGTGTTCAAGAAAGCTGAAGCTCTGTGTGCTTCTTTTCATGTCCTATAGAATGTCTGACAGTTTTCTCTGCGAATCATGAACCTGAAGGACCATCTCAGCTTATTCTGGCAAGGTTCCAGAGGTCACATTTCATGGGTCCTGCATATCAAGTTTATACAACACACTGTCAAGCAATAAAGGCAAGAACAATCTCTTGCCTAGTGGCCAACTTTTGTCACAGAGAGAGTAAACTCCACGTGGAGTTTCTTTGATGCCCATCATTGTCTTGAAGTAGATTGGTGCTGCCAGGAGAAGACATGTCTCATTGTCCCGAAAAGTATACTTTTTTAAAATATTTTAAATGCCATATTTTGTAGGTCTTTGAAGTGTTTGAAGACTACCTAATTTAAATATATCTTTTTATCTCTAAAAAATTTAGCTTACATGACTATAAGCTTGATTATTATGAACAACTATTAATCTGTATTTCTTAATTATACATTTCAATTTAAAATAAATTGTATAAACATAATCTCTTAAAGAAGAGTAGAAATATACATACAGTATAACAAAATTAACCTTAAATTTGTATCAATAAACCAAAATCCATGCCAATGTAAAGTATTTTGGGATTAACAGCTGTTTTCAGGATCAAATTTGATTCAATAATCTATGTTTTTTATCATTTCTATTACATAACCTCCTTTTTCCCAAGAAAAAGATTGACTATAACTATTAAATATTTGTAGTAAAAACAAACACTTATAAACAATATTTGGGGAATTTAGGCATAGCTTTCCATACTGTTTCTCGTTGTTTGGAGGAGCTGGTAATCTTATGGGAATCCTGAGAAAATTCAGGATTATGGTCAAGTCCTGACTGGAATATTCTATAAATCTGGGTCACCTCAGCCACTCTTCTTAAAGCTATTCTGGATGCAGAACTCAGAAGAAACTGCAACAGAGGTGCTCTGAAATGTTGGACCAGCTGGGCCATCAAGTCCCATCTGAGGTTTTTCAGGAGATCTTCCTCAATCAAATCTTATTTTCTTTAACCAAGAATAAAACCACAGCCTTTTATTTTCTTTAAAAATAAAAACAAAACCTCTTATCTAAAGAACCATATTTTTTGCTTTAGTTGAAATCAAAGCATTTACAAAATATATAGACAGATTAGTTCAGCAGCTTTTATAATCAAATATCTCTTAGCAGCTCTTGCTTCTTCCTCAACAGTCACATAATTCAAAGAAAACATAACATACAATATCCATATTTTCTATGTATTTTCCATCTTTACATGGCACATACATATGTATGCATGCATGTATATATTACTTTATTTCTCTTTTAAAGGACTTTGTCTACCTTTTTCCCTTTTTCCTTTCTCTCCCAAGCCTATGTATATTATTAAACACACTGCAAACCATTTAGAGGTTTTAAAAAAATCTATCTTTACTGTATTTTTTTATCTTTTACTGTTTCTGACCATACCTTTAGTCTACTAAAATGTAGCCAATGGCTCTATTTTGACAGTTCGGCAGAGGTACTGGCAGGAGCAATGTTTACTATCCCAACTCCAGGGAATTTTAGAGTCCATACTGTCACCAAGTAAAGCATTGACACCTGCTGTTCATAAACCTCATTTAAATGTTTGGCCTCTTAAAAGAGCCTTGTGCAGATTTGAAGCCTGAGTCAGGAAGCCTCTCTTTGAAAATGCCTCTGCTCACCACCAGCAAACATAGCTGACCCAAGAAAATGATGCCACTAAGAAGCTACCTTCGCCTCTGTTCCCTTTTTGTTTGTAAGAACTGTAATCTTAAATCTTTTATAAGCAGCTCATGCTTGTACCTAGGCTTCTGTAAGACTTTGGGAATGTATGTTGCAGCTCAGGCTGCAGGCAGCAAACCCACCATTTTGTAACTCAAGCCCAAAAGCCAATCTGTACAGAACTAGGAAACTGTTTTTGGCTCTGTTTCTGTGTTTTGGAACCCTTTTTAATCTTTCTCAGGCCTTATGTGGATGTATGTGCCCCACATTGGGCACTAATTGTAGTGAGAAGTTCCTGGTCTATTTGGCTGGCCCAGGGGCCAGACCTGCAGTCCTAAATCTGCTTAGTCAAAATAACAACTCAGATGCTTATATTAATTACATGCTATTTGGCCTATGTCTCAGGCTCATTACCAATGAGTTATTACAACTTAACTCAACCCATTTCTATTAATCTATTTCTTGACACTTGGCTAGTGGCTTTACTTGTGTTCCATTACAACTTGCTCTCTTGAGTGGCAGCTCAAAGTGTCTCTGTATGACTCTGCCCTCCTTCTCATTTACTATGCTTAGAATTCCTGCCTGCCTATAAGCTGCTTTGCCATAGGACAAAACAGTTAATTAACTGATAATAAAGCATATTCACAGCATATAGAAAGATACCCCACATCAAAAATCTGGGGTTTTCTTAACTAGTTCCTTCTTCTTAGTCTTTGAGTGAGTCAGAAAACCCACACAGAAAAGTGGAGTTGTTCCAAGTTACTTTCCACAGGCAGGAACAAGTTTATGGGAGCCAAATAATTTGGCTCCAACTAGAAAGATGCAACTGCCTTCCCCTGGGTAGACCATTTCATCTGTAACTGATGGCTCCTGTATGTCTTCCCATCCCAATCATTTTATTTTCCATGTGTACAATGGCTTTTGGCATAATAAAAATCAATACTGCTTCATCAATGCCAACCTTGAATGAAATTAATCAAGACAGGTCACTATGAAGCTGACTCAGAGTGGCAGTGAGTAGCCCAGAGTAGAGTTGAAGCTATTGCCTCCATTTGCTCCAAGGACCATCACTTCCACCCACTCATTTTTGATTAGTTGGTGTTTCTTTGATTCTGTTTCTGAGCAAATATTCACACAGTAGGGGAAAAAAGAACAGTATCAGAGTGTTACTATAAAAACAGTTATGCCCTTTGGGAACTTCAATTTGTGGTGTCACATTAGATAAACAGGACTTGTTAATGTTAGAATTTGCAAATATTTAAAATTACTGTACCATTATTAATGCAAAGAAAGTGATGTATAGTCGTGTTTCATTCTTTGTTTAGGAATCAATACTTCATTCATAACAAAGAGAACTTGGAAGTTTATCTTTTTCTAATCTTATGGTTTGAATATGAAATATCCCCCAAAGGCTCCTTTTCCCCACATTTAGTCCCCAGCTGTTATAATTGTTTTTGGAGATTGTGCAAACTTTTGAAGAGCCCTACTGAAAGAAGTAGCTCACTGGGGCAAGTTATTGGGGTAATATTAATCCTAGCCCCTTCCTGCCACACTTTGTTTTTTGTCTATCAAGAAATAATTGTTCCCAACTTGCTCTGCTCCTATTTCCAAGGCATTTGGTCAAATACATTGGAAAAGCAACCATAGTTGTTACAGTGACACGAAGTATCTCATATACCAAGCAACTAAGTTGCACTGGTATAATCAGACCCAGAATGTTTATCTGAATTGCCCTCCTAGAAGGTTGGGTAATGTGGGCTCTGTAGAGAGCTATGTATTAATTTCTTTTAAGACACAACTGTGTCTAATCTATTGCTCAAGGCTACATGTATCTCAGGATAAGTATGAATGTACCCCCAACACAAATTTGTAAACCTACTTCAACCATGTGTGTATGTATCTAGTTTCCATAATTGCAATGTATAGACGTCAAGCATGAACTTTGTAAATGACAGTAATGTCACAGTTCAAGATTCTCACACCTGCAAGTTTCTGACTTTATCAATTTTATAAAATAGAAACAAAGTAATTTTTACATTTTCTGTGTTTTGAATCTCTGGAACATTCCTTTTATATGTTGCTGATTACCTCATGCTCACTGGCTCTGACTGGCAAGGGACACTGGAGTCAGGCATGCTGTCTTATATCAATCTCCAAGTTTCTCAGGGCCTCTTATTTATTTACTCTTATCCTCATTCAAACCCCACTCTAGTCTCTTGTGGTACCTAACAGCTTCTCTGAGATACTGTGTGCTGTATTCTGAGTGTATTCTTGAACCTTCCACTCCCCTAACTACCTGTTCATTTTATTTAACTCTTAGTTTCATCTGATGAATTTTGATAATTCTATCATTTCTCATAGATTTTTCCCCTAAACTTCCTTTTACTTTGTCACATTTTTCATGTACTATTCACTGTGTCCCAACAGCTCCAGTGTACTGACTAGTAGAATGCAGAGAAGTAAAACTTCTGTCTTAGAACTACCTCCCTGACATTCTTCAGGATGAGGGCCAATGATCTTCCTGTGGTGAAGGTGAGACCATGGAAAGGCACATGTGAATGTGCCCTTATCTATTATGAACTACATACTTTTTCTAATTGGCACAAGGATAATAAAAGGACCAGAAGATCAACTTGACCCGTCTTTTAGAACCCCTCATCTACAATGGGTACTATAGGTGATATTTCTGTTGCAGGGTGTACTTCTCATTCAGTGTCAGAAAGAGCTGGCAGAGAATGAAATGAGCAAAGTCCTCAGTGTTCTGGAGGCAGGAAAGAGGCTCGTTTTGGTGCTGGGTTATCCAGAGGCTGGGGCTAGTCACTGCACATTGTGAGGGGTCACTACATTTGCTCAGCCACCAGCCTCTCTGGGTTATAGAGAAGCATGACAACATCTAGAGTTTTCTCAGAAAAGATAATAAGCTAAACCCTGAAGTACTATACAGAAAAAGTTCTACTCTGTATCGAGTGTGGTCTGGAAGTTTTGTGTCTTTCTGTGCTAACCATGGATCTGATGTGATAACACTCACATCAAAAGTCCTATAGATATATTCTGCAAGTCTGTGTGAAAATGTCCACCATCTGCAATTGTAAGAGGGTGAACTCAAGCTATGGCCTATACCACCCCAGATACTACAGAGAGCAGAAATGGGGCCCAAACCACCCAGGGACTAGAACATCTAAAGTACTGTGCACCATTCTGGCAAGTCTTTGTGCCCAAGTCTGAAGAGATCTTTCCAGGCCACTGTGTCTGCAGCCTTATTTGGAATGTGTTCCTCAACATGCCTGGTTTCCATGGATGTAAATGCCCAGAGACGATACAATAGTATCATTTTAAGTGAAGATCATAGAAAATCTACAGTGAGAAAATGAGGAACAAGAGATATAGTCCATTGCCCAGTTTCTTCCAAATGTTTAGAGCTCCGTCACAGGCACTTGGATCAACATATTCTTGAACCTAATAAAGTGACCATTTTCTGTCTCTAAAATATGTTTGCCCAATGATCCCAGTAGTGGTACTAGGATCAATGAGGGTATCACCCAGCACAAAATAGCTTGGGGCTGCTCCTTCACATCTGGCAGTCATCAATGTTGATATCTGTATTAACGCACTGGCTCAAATTAACATTCCTGCCAGTGAACCAGAGCAGTTATTTTTAACTGGAACAGATGTTTTAAGATAAGAAAGATTTCAGGAAAGAAGGGAGTTTGCAAAGTTGTTGCATGGACGTGGAGCCCAGCAGACCAGGTCACTGAGGTTGACACCCCAGGCAGCTCTTCTGGAGTAGGTCAAGCCTTATGACTTCATATCATTGATCTCAGATGAGAAGATAGGCCTAATCCTGTGGCAGTTTGTCTGCTATTTTGTAGATAGTAGAGTGTATACAGAGATGGTGTCTAGATTCTCTATAGCTTACCTTTAATTGTTAACATTTTAACATTTACACTTACAAATGTGGCAGAAAAACAATAGTTAAAGCTCTCAAAAAGTGAATCATGCCACCTCATCATATAAAAGCTAGGCAACAGTATGTTGGAGAGGTTAGTGCAAGATGCTGAGTATATAGATGATACATAGTTGAGCACCTCCCATGATGGACTGTTATTGACTATGAAGCTGAGCTTACACCAAGTCCCTCTAAGCCATGCAGAACCAGTGGCTGCCTATGGGTACTATGTTTGTAGATAATTTTCCCATTAAACATGACAACAAAAAAACATTTTTTCTATTGTCAAACTCAATGAATCCAACAAAGGAGCTACCATTATCATTCTAAGAAATTAAATGGAATTGTTTTCCTGGAATAGTTTATATTGCATGAATTCTAGTTAGTATATAATGAAAACCCAGAGCCAGATATTGAGGAAAAGCTAGAATATCAAAGAGATGAAACAGACCACAGTCAATTTTCACCCAGCCAACTTCTCAGGATGAACAGAGTAAACATTATCTTCAAGAGTCCTCTACCTGACTGGTCACTCCTACAGAATGCATGAATCTCTGCATCTCCTGCTTTAAATATCTTCCCCAACCAGTTCTTCACTTTCAGGTTCAACTCTACATCATAATCCTAGAATTAGGATTAAAGGCCTTGAACTCACAGAAATCCGGAGAGATCTGTCTCCAGAGGGATGGAATTAAAGGTGTGAGTCACCACTGACTCTGTTGGCTTGACAGTGGGTGATTCTGTTCTCTGATATTCCAGGCTGATTTTATTAAATATATCACCACACTGGCCCTGTGCTGAACCCTGGAATGGCCCACTTTGGCCCTACGCAGCTACACAGCTCCCGTCTGGCAACTGATGGCCTTGGGAGCAGCTCATCCCCCGCCACTCTACAACTGGTGAAGACCAGTTGGAGGAGCTCCTGGCCCCCGTGGAGGAGCAGGGGATCAATGTGGTTTAGGAATCGATTCCAGCGTCCTAAAGTGTAAAGGAGCCAAAACATACAAATGATGAGTTTGGTC
This sequence comes from Sigmodon hispidus, assembly GCA_004025045.1. Lineage (NCBI taxonomy): Eukaryota > Metazoa > Chordata > Mammalia > Rodentia > Cricetidae > Sigmodon > Sigmodon hispidus. Next base: position 20,543 of record PVIH01019930.1, on the reverse strand, counting down.
TTTGACTTCAGTAGAGGGTGATCAGCTTGAAGATTTGGATTGCTTTATGGATATTGCTTATTACTCAGTGGCCAAATGCCTGACACTTTTGGAGGGGAACTACGTATCTATGCCAAAGGCAAAAGGGACTTGGTGTTTCTCATTTAGAACCTGATGGATTTAGAAAGACTGTAGCATATGTGAATCTCATGCCTTGTGTGTGAGGTTTGTTTGATTTGGTTTTCTTCTCTGCATGTCTGTTGGCTCCCTGCTTTCAGAGAATAGTGGCTATATTCTGAAAAATTACCCCTTCCCTTTTGGATAGAGAATTTGTATTTCTTTTCTGTCCCTTTGAATACTTCTGTAAAAAGAAGGGAAGTGTCTGTTTTTGTTTGTTGCACATTTAAACAGCTCTAGAATGGAAAGATAAAAACCACTTCAGCTGATTGAGCAGTCTCCTTGATGGGCAGAATTTGCTTCCATCTTACTGTAGAGTCTTTTACTTATTCAAAATTAGCAAACAAAATTATCTTTCAGCATATCATCGAATGTAATTTTTGAGTGGTTACATGTTATTGTACTCCACAAATATTGTTGTGTCTTTCTTGATGATCCCTAGGTCTTTTTTGATTTTGGTTGACAAAATCTCTTCATTTCTTGTTTTTCTATTATAGTATAGATTGGAAGGCTATTTATAAGCACCAATTTGACTTGAAAATAACCCTACAAATACATAGTAAGGTTAGAGGAGTCTTGATTATGATTTACACATTAAAATGTTTAAGGTAGTATTCCAAAAAGAAAAAAGAAAAAAATCCACATTTTGCCAAACTGAAACAAAACTAAATAATTATTTCTTAATAAACGTGCACATATTCCCAAAGTAGACATGAACACAAGGCAAATGACAAAAAGGCAGAGAAAATGACAAGGAGCCATGTGTTTCTAACACACTTTCATGAAGATTCTTCATTTTCTGTGTGCATAGCAGTTATGTTCCTCAATCATATCTCAACTATCAAAAGCCAAGCAAAGTAACAGTAGGTCAATACAGCTTTGGGAAGAATTAGATTAGAAAGTATTTGAATGCAATTCATTAGACTAAGGGATTCCCAGTCCCCTCACAACCTACAATGACCAGTGGAATAGTGGTCAGTATGACTGAAGCTCAGCCCACCTGCTCAGCCCCTCTCCCAGGAACTATTGAAGCCTCAAAATGCTATTGCAGTTTCCTTCTATAAACAGAATGCACAACATTCCATAAAACCTAAAAGGCTATAATTACAAATCCCATCCACCATTTAAAAGCAAATATCCACTTCTACATATTATTCAAATTTAATGTATTCCATTTAGAAGTGACTCTTTTAAACCTTTCATCAAATGCAAAGTTTCTAATCATTTTCATGAAGGCAGAACAGCATTCTTGACAAAACACAGACTGAATAGATCATGATTATTTCCAGAACCATAAACTCTAGATATTTGGCATAGATGAAAAACTATTACTTTCAAAAAAAAAAAAAAAGGAGGAAAAAGCACGAATACCATGTCCTTTCTTTTGCAGGGATTTTGCAACCACTGTGGTGTCTTACCCACTGGTCTGTGTCCTGTGGAATGACATAATTCTATACCCTTTTGGAGGGCTTCATGTAAGTGTGAGACACATCACACTCCTGTCTTGTTCCATACAAATGAAGACACTATGACCCAGAAGTTTCTGGCCCAGTGCTATCACCTCCTGAGTACTCTGTACTTGATCTGTGTCTTCTTATCCCAGGTTCTCTGATTTCTTGGATATGCCTGCTTTTGTATCTTGGCTCTTAGCAGATCTGGAACTATCTCCCCTCCTAGATTATCTGGCAAACACAGTTGCTACAGGTACATTTTTCCCTCCATGTTCTTGGTTCTTTTGTGGCATAATGCCTTTTACTTATCTCTATCCTCTACAGAGTTCTGTTAAAACAATGAAAGTGAAGAAGTAATCTCTAAATAAGAAATGCAAGGAGAAAGATCTGAAGATATGGCTCATTTGGTTGAGTGGTTGTCTAAATTGCATGGAGCCCTGTGGATTTTATAGAATACTCAGCATTCTATAAAATGGTGCCTGGTGGTGTACACTATTGCAGCATTTGGACTATGGAATTCTTTCCAACTGCATAGTAAGTTCAGGCTTCCAGAAAACATGAAGGGGCAGCAAGGAAAAGAAAGAAGGCAGACAGGCAAGCAAACTAAACAGGTGAAAGATAATAAAATACAGAATGAAAATGCTAACACCCTTCACAAATAACCCCAGTGTTCACACAGGCTGTGTGGAAGCTCAGACTGTACAATCCTTCCTCCCAAAGCTCAGCTTCGTGTTTTATAGATGAAAAATTTCAAGTGACACCACTAATTCCAGAAAACAACAAATAAATCTGATTCTTAGTTTCTTCAAACTTAAAACTCTTGTACACTGTAGAAATATATGCCATTCTTAAGCTGAAACTCAAATATGAAAACATGTAAGGTAAAGTTGTTCTGAATCCTCCTAAATAAAAATGGTTCCTATTATTCTTTTAGATAAAATAGAAGAAAATTCTGACATTAAAGCAAAAAGTCAGATTTTATTGATATTTGTGTGAATGTAAATAAAACAAAAACACTAGGATAATGTGTGTCAATTAGTATATTAATTGTTTACATTATTTTCTTTTAGTAAAAACAATTTTTTATTGTTGAAAAGTAAGAAAATAAATAATAGCACACTAAGATAAACTAAATTTAATCAGTATTTCATTGCTTTGAAATAATTGCTGTTAAAATGTTGGTGCATGTTATTTCGTATCTTGCCAAACTGGATATATACATGAACTTTTTCAGATAAGATTATTATTTTAATCATTTAGTCAATATTTTTCCAAGAACATGGCTAACATTTTTCTTTGTTAGTGTCTAGAAGATTAAAGTTGACTCTTTCCAGGTTATAATGAAGACTATCCAGAAAATCCTATAAGGAACTCTTCAGGCTTAATAAAGACTAGACAGAGAGCCCTATAAGAAATTTTAGAAAGTCTCTGCTGATGATTCAACTTTAGGATGTGACAGTACAGTTGTAGTCTGGTGATAGGGCACATGTTGAGTACCTGCCACTGCCTGCAATGCAGGAAAGTTGTGCCTTCTTTCCGCTTGCCTGAAATGAAGAACACCATGACTCTTCAGTGGTGACCTCTGACACTTACCAAAATTCTTGATCACAGACATTGAAGGTATGAGCACTTTAAGTTTCTGGCCTGTGTTTATCAGAATTTTCTTGGTAGCCACAAGAAACTGAAATAACAAAGGACACGCATAAAGTCACATCCAGGAGCTTCTGGGGACATCAGGGATTTTGAAAGACAGGCACATCACATTTTAAAATCATCAAATAGAAAAAAAGGAACAAAAAAAAACAGCAAGAAAAGGCTACAAAATTCTCCAGACATTGGTTGAAATTTGAAAGCACATTGCAGGAAAGTTTAAAGAAAGAAATAAGAAAACTAGCTGTTCTGAGAGTATAATAGAAACTAGTTACTTAGATTTGGACCTCAAGGCTTTTGAAAAGCACAAGCTGCTCAGATTGAATCCTGTCTATAAATTGTTTGTTTGGGAAACAGAAATGAGCACTAAGGTAATACATACATGGAAAGCACTCTTCAAGCTAGAGAAATTATACCAGTTAAAGCCCCAACATTGCTGCTTAGAGTACCAAACTTCATCTTTCCCTACAAGACTAAGGATAGTGCTCAGTGCATCACAGCTGCCAGAACCATTTAACAACATGGAAAATTAGAATAAAGCAAAAGTCCCAGCACACAGCCAATCATATGCACTGACAGCTCAAGCAGTCATCCTAGACTTTTCTAACCAAAATTTATGGATTTTTCTTGAATGAGTGACTTAAATGAGGATGAAAGAAAGACCACTCAGAGTCTATGGAAGAATCTTTAGTGCCTAATAGTCAACATTCCACTCAGTTAAGAATGTTGTTGCCACAGTACCTAGCTATCCCCTAAACGGCATGCTATGATAAGAGAAGAATTTATTTAAGAATTAAAAGGAAATTAATATCTCACTCAGGCATTTCCAAGCCCACTGCAGAGAGTAAAGGACTAATGAGACCAGAAACATTATAACTCAGGATCCTAGACTACCAGTGGTGGCCTCAGTCCTGGGCCAGCAGATCCTCTTCTCTGCACAATGTTGCTACATGTCATCTGTGATAGGAGTTCCCAAGAGGCAGAATAAGGTTGCCATAGAGCCCAGGAAAGCCTTTAAAAAAATTAGAAAATTCCCCAAAGGAAGAATATCTCTACTCAAAAGTATCATAGCCAAAAAACCCAAGAGCAGTGTTTGGTCACAAGTTTCTCTGATGAACAACTTCAAAACAAAAAAAGAACTCAAATAATTAGGGTATCATCTTCTGTTTTCTATGGTCAGAAGACTAAATCAATCAAAATGCTTGCTAGGAATTCTGGCAGCTACAAGTCACAGAGGCTGAGGCCTGTAATGGGAAGTAACATTTTGGTAAGCTGCTGTGTTAGATCTGCCTGAGAACTTCATAAGGGATCTCACACAACCTGTACCAAAAATTTCTATGAGTTTTGACTAGCCACTTAGAGAGTCTTAGCAGGCTTCAGGCAGTTGGAACTAGGTACAAGAATGGGAAGACCCTGACAGTCATTGCAGTGTCTTTGTGCCCCAATCAGAATAGAAACATAACATTGAAAGCCAAGTACCATAAAGGTGAGCTTTGTATCAAAAATATTAAAATAGGTATTATCAGATGGGAGGAACAGAAACTTGAGGTGGTGTTGAAGCTGACTGGAGACCACTTAACCGGGGACTACCAGATGTTTTCTTCTACCAGACTTGGCAACTTCACTTTAATCTTCTTTAGTATCATGAAGTATAAAGATAGACTGGATTGAGAGAATGTGGCCATAAGAATATTGCATAACAGTTTTTTTCTTGATACTGTATCAAAGCTGGGGTGGTCTATAGGGTCAAGAGCTATATCTGTCTCTAGAGCCATGTCTTCATGCCACTTTTTATCTCCTATCAACATCTCAACAGTCAAGGATACAGGGAATAAACAACTACTAACATGGTCACAGGCATATTTTTGCTTTGCCAGCTGGATTTGTGTGGATAATGTGGCCAGCTGCACATGAACAATGTATGCAAACAATGTACAAATGAACAAGACAGAGTGGAGAGCTTCATTTAGTGGCTCTGCATCAGCAAATATGGCAATGAAGAGGACAGAAATACAGTGTTTTGGGGAACACATGCCTGATGGTCCTCAGAATGAGGGTGATGGCCAGACTGAGTAAACTACACTGAGGTATTTGCCTAAGCCTAGGGATAAAGTTGAAGAACACTATGTCTGGATGGCAGAGAAAAAATTACTGTGGAGTTTCATTTCTGCTAAAGTAGGTGTTAGGAGCTCATCCAGAACCAGGGTAAGGAATAGGCCCTTAGCCATTCAAAAAACTGTTATACATCTCTCAACTAAGAATATTTCTGTCTTTCTGTCTATCATCTTCCCTCTGTTTCTGTGCTGTTTGTCTGTATGTGTTTGTTTACACATATATAAAACACACCACCCTTACATGGCAACCTGTAACTAAACAATGGTTATTTTAAAATTTGTAAAACAATATTTTGTTGATTGATCTTGCTACATTTAGAACCACTGAAATTCATGAATACCCATTTCCCCAGTTTAAAATATTAATTCCCATTTATTGACTTAAGTATTCATTTATTTATGGTTTTGAGTTTGTTCCTGTAGTTCTGGCTAGCCTTAAATCTGTTATATCATCAATGGTTGACCTTAAACTTATAATTATTATACTTCCACCTCTTCATTGTAAGAGCTGGAATTATAGGTATGCATTGCCATTTCTGCTTTTATGTGGTCCTAGGGCTAAAACTTAGGGCTTCATGTATGCTAGGCAATGACTCTACCAAATGAGCTACATTCATTACACCACACCATGCTCAGAAAGACTGGGTGCTATGGATGAGAGTCGGTTAAATTCCAGGTATTTTAGAGAAGTACTTTCTTAATGGGAAGTGTGCCTGGGTGCTGTCCTCACCCCCAGGGGCCTTCACTCTTCTCTGTCCTCTTCCCTCCTTCTTCCTAGCGAATTTCTGTTTCTATTGAATCTAAGAGTATCTTATTATGGAAACTAAAACACAGTTGACTAAAGAAAGAATATTGTGCCTGCCTTGCTGGAATTGTTCATTATATGATCAAACTGACTATGGCTGTTCAGTTTGTAGGGTTTTTTTTTTTTTGTTTGGTTGTTTGTTTCATTATTGTTGCTGTAGAACCTCAGATTGGATCCAGGGCCTAACAAATGCTAGGCAAGTACTCCACCACTGAACCATATCTTCAGACCTCTTTTTACTTTGAATTTTGAAACAGGGTCTTGATGCTCTCAGAAAAATATCTTCTAGAATTGCATGAACAGATTCATTTTTCCCCATTGATTTAAAAAATAAAAAATGCTAGAAAAGTAAGGTCTTAGTACTCAACCAGATATTATTTAAGGTATGTACACACACAAGCACAGGCACAGCAAAATATACAAAGAGACAAACTCCTTTAAGCGGAAAAGAGACCCAGAACTGGTATCACAGTATGCTTTGGAGGGGGAGGGGGAGGGGTTGTTGAGAATGGGATGAATTTCCTTTCTATCTTGGGATTAGATGATTTAGGCAATGAAAGAGAATTAAGTAATATAAACAAACACAGAGAAGGTGATTGGCTCTTGTCACAGAGGCTTTTAAGTGAGATTTGAATAGTTACCTCTTGGGAGGGTGTTTTTCTGATCTGTCTGTCTACCAATCCTAGGGATTGGACTCTTAACCCTCAGGAAAATATCAGGAAAGGATTCTATCATATTTGCCTAAGGATTATGACAGATTTTGAAGTACAGGTTTTTCTAAGGTCAAGGAGTAAAAAAAATGACTTTATTTTACAAAACACAATGTCTTAAACTTTCAAAGGGGTTTTAATCAGTATGTAAGTATGATTCTTTCAGGATATGACAAACTTTTACAGATAAAGAGACTGTGAATCATTGAGCTGATTCATCTACTGACTTGAAGCAAAGCTAGAAATGTGTGCTTTAATGCAATATGGATAAGACTGTGTACTCAATGACCAAATCAACTCAAATTCAATCATAAACTTCAAAAAAAAGAGACACCCAAATGTACCCTGTGTTCAATGACTGCTCTATTACCATTCAATTCAGACATGAGCAATACTCACCCCCTTGTTGACTCAGAGTCTCACAGCTGAGCCAAGCAGTAATCTGGGTTGAAGGGCAGAACACTTGGCTACTTCTCAAGCAGGCTGCTTTCTAAACAGGCTCAGGAGATTCTATGAAGCTACTCTGATCTAACTTTGGATTGAGTTTTCCTGGTGATACTTCTTTCAGGGTGGTTTTTGAAGACAGACAGAGAGAGAGAGAGACAGAGAGAGAGAGAGAGAGAGAGAGAGAGAGAGAGAGAGAGAGAGAGAGAGAGAGAGAGAGAGAGAGAGAATAGAAAAGATAGCATGTGTATGTGCTGAGAGAAAGGAGATAGGAGAAGCAAAGACAGAGAGTATATTTTCTCATAGTCTTCAAACCATGGATCTTCCTGGTATAAACCCCATAGTCCTGTGGCAGATATTGGAATAGAATATTGTTTTTACCTTTAGTACCAAGAAGACTGTGAGTACTCTCCCTGCATGATAGCAGTATCTCCTAGCCACTTCTAGGCTCAAGTAGGTACCTTCAGATTTTCCTATGAAGAAGATTCCATTTGCACAGCCCACACTTCATCCTAAATCAATATCCTATGGCCAGAGTTATCCCCTTCTTCAAGAGCCACAGAGACATCTTTAATGGGAAATAAGCATTTTGAGAAACATCAATAGCTTATAAGCCATTTCATGTGTTTATGCAAAACTGCACTTCATTGCTAAAGAAACAAGTTATATAACAATGTATCAAACATCAAAAAAAATACAACAGGAAACAGCAGAATCTAGCCATTCATATGACAAGCTTACCTCATCTGCTTAAATATAATTCAAAAAAGAATTTATTTCTCCATCTCTTAAAATATTTCCAGAGCATAGATACTACACAGGCACCCTGGCACCACTGTGCAACTGATTAAATGCAGTAGCACTTGAGATCTTGTTGAATAAAAGGAAAGATAGGAGCTTTTTCAAGACTGAGGATCAAGGTAGACCTAAGAAGTATATTTGTCTGAGGCATGTTCATTGCTGCATGGTTCTGAGTGGACTGCATGAGGATTCTGTGACTGCACATTCCACAGAGTTGTACATCACACAAAAGAACATTCCAGGGAAATACCAGAATAGTTTTATTGTTGCTATGACAGAATATCTGACAAAGGCAACTAAAAAAGGAAGAGATTGTCTTGGCTCATAGTTTCAGGAAATGCAGACTATCATGGCAGGAAGTCAGGAGTCTAAGCCATGTTAGTGTTAAATGAAACAAATTAGACTCAGAAATACAATTACTGCATGTCTTCTCTCAAATCTAGATTTTTAACTTTAATTTTTTATTAAAAGTTTTTAATATATCTATATTACATTCCCCTTCCCTAGGCCCTCTTGAATTCCTCTCATGTACACACATACAAATAATAGATGTAATACACACATATATGAACACAACCTGTAAAGTTTGCTTAGTGTGGCTTAAGTATACATGATTTCAGGGCTGAACTTCTACATAATATAGGAAAATATAAAGGTGACTATGAAAAGGGAAGGGAAAAAAGAGAGGTGGGGATAGAGAAAGTAATAGAATATATGCAATATGAGTGTAGAAGTGGAGAATAATTGGAACATTCTATATGTTAGTCAAGGAAGTAGGAAAGTGTATGGATTTGACTGAGCCCTGTGTTCTCCATGGGAGGTCTCAACTCTGACATTGCACTTGAGTCCATTTTCTATGTCTATAACTTCTAGGAATGTGTGTTCTGTGACCAGTAGATCCAGCATCTTGTACTCCCACCCCCAACATCTCTCTTGTCCTGAGTTTACTTAGTGTCATACATGGTTTTAGTATGTGAAGCTTCCAGTGAATTCTTACACAAGGTGCTGGCAAGGCCCCAGTATGGGAACAGGAACTCATATTATGGTCTACTTCTGTCTCTATGGAGTGAATCACTGTCCTAAGGTGGAATGCATCTCTGTGGAAGGGTAGTCTATTAGAGGATAGTGTGTGATGGAGAATTGCCCTGGCCTTACTCTTTACCATTGAGAATATCATCCCTACAGTAGACACATGCAACCATGGATAATAACTCTGCTATGCATGGTTTCATACATACTTTAGTAGCCATTTGCTCAATTCTGTTAGGTTTCTCACAGCAGCCAAATATCATGATGATGAAGTTTGATTATTTCTGGTACTGGCAACTCTAAAGATGGTTTCCTGGCATGAAAGTGCTAATATGTCAGCCTCATGACAACATGCTGGTCTCTTATTTAGCTGACATCACTGTTCCTTAGAAAGAAGGACACTATAGTTTTATTTTACATTTTCCTATGATTGATATTAAATACATTTCTATAGGTTAATCTGTTACTTGGTAAATTTCTTATTTATGTTAAAAATAATTTTCATGGCAACTCTTATTTAAATCTTGTTCATAACTTTTGCATTTTTATTTTAAGCAACTTTGTCTTTGCTTTTGCCTTGTGGTTGTCTCTGAAATTTATTAGAGATGCTTTGTAGCTCTTTCTCTTCATATTTGTTACTGTCCTGTGGCCTTATTTGCTACTCTTATAACAACCTGTAAAACAAAGGTAATAGTTTTAATTTCAATCTATAAATAATTCCCTTAATTACTATTTTTATTTTTTAAATTTTAATTGTCAGATTATAATCATCTTGTATGAGTGCAATATAAAATGGTTAGATCAAGGTAAGCAAAAGATAGTTTATATATTTTTGTAGTAAAGACATTGTAAACTCATTCACCTGACTGCCTATATGGCCAGGAACCAGAGGCTGGACAGCCCAGAGACAAGATAGAACCAAACATGAATGGGAAAAAAAATCAATGGAACAATTTCTAGAAACAGTCTCCTATATTTATAGATTAGTGCCTAGCTCAATTGTCATCAGAGAATTACCATCCAGCAACTGTGGGAGCAGATGCAGAGATCCATAGCTGCATACTATGTGGGTCAGGGGAACCTGCAGAAGAGGTAGGGAGGATTTCAGGAGCCAAAGTGGTCAGTTACCACAAGAAGAGAACCCAGCCCATGGAATGAACTAAGCAGGGTTCCTAGGGGATCACAGAGACTGAAGCAATAATAATGAACCTTGTATGTGTTTGACCTAGGTCCTATCCATATACGTTATAGTAGGTAGCATGATGTTCTTGTATGACTCTCAACAGCGGAAATGTGTGGTTGTTTTCTGACTATTGTCTGTCCTTGGGACCCTTTTTCTCCTACTGGGTTGCCTCTCCCAACCTTGATATAAGGGTTTGTGTCCAATTTTATAGAAGCTTGCTATATCATAGTTAGTTATATCCCTGGGAGGCCTTGCATTTTTAAAGGGAAATAGAGAAGGAGTGAATCTGGCAGATGGTGAGAGAAGTGAGAAGAGTGGAGGGAGGGTAAACTACTTGGTATGTAAAATGAATAAAAGAAAATTGGAAAGGTACACTGTACTAACTGTGGCCACTACGTTGTCAAAACTCATCTTTCTAAGTAAAACTTTGTGCTGTCCACAGCATCACATCCATCTTGTCTCTGCTTATATCATTTCAGCTTTGATTCCTCAAGTATGTAAACATGAGATAGTACTAAAAATAGAAAAATCAACAATGCAAAAAGTAATTTAAAAGTAACTTAATGAAGTTAATAATTTTATAGCAAGACTAATAATTTGAAAGATAAAATGCTAAAGAACAATTTCAAGAATGGAAGATAGTACATTTCCATCTGATGTTTTACTGGAAAAAGACAGAAAAAGACCCATATATTATGCAAGGTTTTCTCTCTAGCTACTTAACACATAGTGAAAAAATCTATCTTAAATAAAGATATTGAAGGCAGAGTGCACTGGTCCTCAGGATAGAATGAGGCCTGTTTAGCAGACACAGTGACAAGGAAGAAAGATGCCTTTCAAGTCTTTTTATGAAGCTAGATTGGTCTGTCACTGCAAAAGACAGAAGGACAACTGGAAACATACTAAATGCTCTCCATTTCTAGCCAATGTGCAAGTACCTTCTGGTGATGATATTCATGAAACAAAACAATTCCATACCATAAAAGCAACAGTAAAGTACACACACATGCCCTAACCAGACCATCTTCTGTGCTTTAGCTTCCTTGGGTTTTCTGCTCTGTGTTGTCCCATGGAGAGCTCCTTGCCTGCAGCCTTTACTCAACTATCTTCCTGCCTCAGTATGTTCTTTTCCAAACTTACAATTGCAGTTGCTCCTTTCTGATTCATGGGAAGTTTCCTCTTTTGGAAGTCTCTTTATCTATCAGGCAATAGAAAGATGCTTTCTCCATGGAGAAAAAGGAGGCCTCTATCTATAGATACCACAGCACAGTGTGGATTATTTTTCAGACTTCCAGATTACAAGACCCCTGAAGAAAGCATTGTTTTGTTTATCCCAGTATCCTCAGCTCTTGACAGTATAGAGCATACAGTTAGTTCCCTAAATGACAGAAAATTTGGAATTTTATTATGGTTCTGTATCACATTCAGTTTGTTCACACTCAGAAATGCTGGCTTGACCTGAGAGGGTCTTGATTTCATTGCTGGGCATTGTTTTATAGAGTAGCATCTACTTCTCTGGGACACTGCTTATATCTCATCCTCTAGTACCTTTTAGAGCTGTCTTAATAAGTGGCACAGTATCAATTAATTTCCATTCATAATAAGTAATTTGGGCTTTAAACTTGAAAAAAAATAAGAAAGAATTGTACCAAACATATCCCTTGGCCAGTCACGCATGGTAACTGCATACTCTCCTGCAAATTTGGTTGGCTGCTTCATTCATGTTCAGGCATCCGTGCATTTGTAAGCCATATGATTTATTCACTGGTAAGAGGTAAAAAAATAGAAAGTGACTTTATATGACAGGTAGCCATTGCTGTCTTGACAACTAATTTGTACTCATTGAACACTCTCATTGAAATTGCAATATTCTCATTTTGTCTCTGATGCTCTCATTTAATTTTCAGCCTTATTTTGTCAGGTGCTTTTCTTTCCCAAGCTATTAGTCACACCACATAACTTAAGGCATAAATACAAGGAGGTAAGAGTTGGAGCCTAGAGGATCCTGGGCTGAGTTTCTGAAGGGCCAGCTACAAAACCAGAAGTCTAAGAGGTGTCACTCTTATTAAATAAGATGTGGGAGCTGAAGAGCAGCACATTGAGTCAAAAGGAGGATCTGCTGATTATAAGATTCTTCTGGAATTGGAAACAGACTCATCCTGAGGACCTGTCAGGGAAAGAGCCTTTATGTGTACATATCAGCCAGTAACCTGTCCAGAGTACAGAGTAGCACTGGTGAGATTCCCTGGCCCTATGGCTCCCTGGCCCTCATGTAAACTGATGGCATTTCCTGGAGCCAGTAGACATGTTATGCTGCCTGCACATCTTTCAGTAACATAAAGCAGCCTTCTCCCTTTCTCCCTATTATTTCTGCTTTGCTTGGTAGAAGTCCCCAGGTCCAGGTTTCCTTAAGCTGTGGCTCCTCCAAGGTCCCTCATACTGTTCCTCCCACTGACCAGATTCTGTACTACTCTTTCAATTAAGGACCCTAAGCTGACATTAGTCCCTAGAAGTCTGTCACCTCATTTGTTTTCTGAAATTCTCTCTAACCTAACAGATCCAGCCCTATTTTTAGGGCTTTGCTTTAAGAAACAGTCTTGATGACACGGTTAGTTCTTGCAAAATGACTATTTTAGTAGGATGAACCTTAGTCAAGAAACACATGACAAACAACAAGAAAATATCTGATGTCACAAACAATGGGAACCACAGATCCTCTGGGATGATAGACCATCAGGCTGACTCCATGTCTTGGCAGCATATTGGCTATGTTTTCAAATATGTTATCCAGAATCTAAAAATGACTTAAATGTTTACTTCTGGATCTCATGAGCATTTTATTTTAATTTTTAAAGATAAATTATAAATAGTCTTCAAACATTTTTTACTTTAAAATTCCCTTAGTTAAAACACTGGATCAGTTAGATAATTCTTAGCCCCATCTTTGGAGGCTAGGGTAAGAGGCCTCACTGTCCCAAGGCTGAACTTAACAACAAGCAGGGCAACATATGAAATTATTAAATAAATGGATATTCTTCTCAGCTTAAACACACATGTATAGCCTGCCTGCAGAGACTTTTGATACTGTCTATAGATTTACATAGTCTCTCTACATACATTACACACATTTTGCCAAGAGAATCATGAAAACTGGCTCAGTATTAAGCACTAATATTAGCAAAGTACACAAGAAATGGGCTGTTCATCAGATGTAAATTCTAGAGGACTGTAGTAGTGGTTCATCTACTTCTCTGACTTTAAGTCTCAACCTGGGACAGAGAGAATAGGGCTTTATGTCACTCTTCTTGTTCCCTGGGGATTCCCTGCACATTGTGAACAGCATCTACTGCCAATAACAGCTACTCCCTTGTGGCTGAAAGGGCTCTGTCATGAAAAAGAATGAAAATGCCCATTTCTTCACTTGAGGCTGGGTTGATACCACAGGGTTTTCTTTTCTGAAACTTTCTCATTCAGCTAATTTGGTTAAAAAAATTATAGTATACTTTACAGGCTCATGATCATACTGTAAAATTAGATTATTGTCATTATGAAGGTAAGAAGACCAAGTCCTGGTTCTGGTAACCATTGTAACACAGGCATCAAAGGCAAACTGGCCTTGTTTGAGCAAAAAGGTCTTTGCTTTTGTTATAGTTGAAAGCACACTGTGTTGATTCATGTTGTGGAGAAATTGTTTACTGCAACTGGGCATGTGTACCAAATGTGCACAAAATCTGAATTAGATAAGAGTCAAATTCCCAGTGGGGTCTTCTTTGGCCTAACTAGTGAAGCCAGAAGTGTTCAGAAATTCATGAGAAGAATATTTGAGTTTGTTTGCAGAAGGCATGAGCATAGCAACACAGGTATTTTGTTTTGGTTACAGAATCAAAATCTGAATGGATCCCATATAACCTTGGAAGGTTCTGGCCTTGGAAAAGCTAGTTGAGTGGGCAGAGGTACTGATCTCTTTGGGCTTCTTGCTTAAGAGGATGTCATGTGGCTTGGTAATGCTCTGACCTAAAAGTTTCAGAACGTCATGGAATCTATAGAATATCATGGTCTTTGGGCATGTCTTCTTTCTATTATATTAATTTCATTCATGGAATTATTCACAGCTTTTATGTCCCACATCCTAGCTAGTCATCCTTAGTCTTGAGGTTATGCTATGGAGGGAGTTCCTACTCTCAGTTTGTAAGAAAATAAAAATACCTTTGTCTTCAATATACTCAGAACATCCAAATGTGACTCTTTTATGAGGCAAGAACAAATTGAGAATACAGGGCATAGGGCTCTACACCTAGCAGGGTGGGGAAACAAACAATCAGGAAATTGGATCCTAAGTTGTGTGAGACTGTAACATATTCTCCTGCAATGATGCAGATGAGGAAGCAGGATTGCAAAACCCACTAGGTTCCTATAAGATCACAGGAGTAGATCTTTGCAGACAATTTATTATCCATGTTGTGGTGGTTTGAACTAAAATGGACCCCATAGACTTATATATTTGACTAATTATTCATCAGAGAATAGAACTATTTAAGAAAGATCTGAATAATTAGGAGGTTTGGCCTTGTTGGGGGAAGTGTGTGACTAGTGTGCACCTTGAGGTTTTTCAAACCCAGGCCATGCAGTCCTCTTTGTTCTCTGTCTCTGACTCTTTCTGTCTCCCTGTCTCTATCTCTGGCTTCTGTCTGTCTTTCTGTGTCTCTGTCTTCTGCCTGTCTGTCTCTCTACCTCTCTGTCTCTGTCTTTCCCTCTCCCTTCTTCCTCTCTCTTCTCTCTCTCTCTCTCTCTCTCTCTCTCTCTCTCTCTCTCTCTCTCTCTCTCTCTCTCTCTCTCTCTCTTTGAGTACCTTCACTGGAATCAAAAGAGTTCTCCAAGCAAGCCATGCTGCCTGTGCTCTTAGGAGACATTGTATTTTATTTTTTTTATTAGAAGCATAAGGTCCAATATTGAATAAATAGTCATAGATATAATATACTTTTTGCTGTCAAGAAAGATAATTTTAGAAATCAGCATGGTTGAATAAAGTATCTAGAAGCCTGAGAAAGTATTGTTTGGAGCATTTGTGGAAGTATTTTCCTGAAAAGTTTGGCTGGGACCAAGAGGGAAATTCCTGCAGTATGGTAACACCATATCATGGGCCTGGATAAATTTAAACAACTTTAAAGGGTAAACTGATGTTTCTTCCAAAGCTGGGGAGTGACTGTCATGTCTGTCTTACTTGGACATTACAAGTTGAGTTCCTAGCTTGTGTCTGAGAGTTATACTACTCATTGGTTTCTTTGGTTCTTATGACACTGGACTGAGCCTTACTACTCTCAGCTCAGAGTCTTCAGATAATAGCTGTCCATTGTGGACCTCTCCATAAGCACCTGAGCCAGTTTTCCAATTATCACTCTCAGTATGACCTACTCATTGTTTCTCTGCAACCCCAGGGAGTATCCTTGGGAAGAAACTTAGTCTTCAGCTGTCCCTTCCTTCTAACTGCCAACTCCCTGCAATAGAAAACGCTGAACCTTAGTCAGTTATAATCTATTGTGCTTAAGTTTCACTGGCTACTTATGGATTTTTCCTTTCTTCAAAAAAACATACATTCTCAAATCTTCTTTTTTTCTTCTCATTATCCATCTCTAATTCCTGGTACAGCTTCCCCATGAACCTTATCTTACTTAAAGATTTTCTGGCAAGTCTATTAAGAAAGCTCTGAGCTCCTGGTCTCCAGTGGCTCCCATTGTTCATCCCATTATTTGCCAGGTTAATTGAACCTACAAACTGTTATTTGTATCACCAATTTGAGGAATAAAAATGGCATTTATCTATTTCCATGCTTATCTGAACTTCTATTTTATTCCAGACAGAATAATAGTACATTATATTTAGCTTCCTTGCAGATAATAGATTTAGTTTTCTCAAAGGTGATTGATAGAAGATAAAGGTTCTCAGTTTGGACAACTCAGTTTTTAATAATAAAGGACATCATTGAAAAAAGTTCCATGTGTTAGAACAACACATTAACAGAGGGTTAATGGATACCTAGTGTGGTGGGCCATCCAGACTCAGACACTCACCATGATGAAGCTGGCCAAACAACATTCAGAATCTATCATGGCTAAAAATAGTCAAGAAACCATTGGAAAGGGTAGCCTTTATGCACACTCAGGACTTCAGGGATGAATGAAAGATTGAAATAGTTGAAAGGAGATCCATCTTTCATTGTAACAATGGGCAGGAGCTTCATACTGCAAAAGCTCTATAATGTTAAAATTAGTCAGTGATAATAGTGTATGGCTTTAATCCCAACACTTTGGAGGCAGAGGCAGGCAGATCCCAGTGAGTTTGAGCCCAGCCTGGTCTACAGAGTTCCAGGATAGCCAGGACTACACAGAAACCCTGTCTCAAAAAAATGAACAAACAAAAGTGTTAAAATTGCTTTTAATGTTGCTGATAGATGTTTATTTTCTTTTACATAAGCTAAGATATTGGAAGCTGGGACAGTTTGGCTTTCTTAACAAACAGCTGTTAGACTTTTCCCTGGTGCCCTGGATACCTTAAGCATAGGAATTTCAGTAAAACATTCAGCCAAACTACCCTGTGTCATCACTGGTAATTTTATACACTCTATGAATAGCTTGAGAAAGCTGGCCTTCAATCACAGATGCTTGTTGCCAAAGCATGATTCTAACTTTTGGAAGCATAGGCCCAGCAACATGCATTTCACAAGGCTCATGCCAGTTTCTGATAGCTTATTGACCATGAAATTATTTTCACCTTGAGCTGGGGGAGTGCTTTTTTCCCTGGGAGACTAACAGAAGAGCTATGGTAACTGATATATCATATTTGGAGAGAATCTTCATGAAAGTCTGATATGATTTGTGCAAGCACCTCTTTTATGGCTATACAAGCAGGATATCTCCCTCAGTTTTGAGACTTCAGCAGATACCTTACAGTGCTGCATGCCCCAGGTTTTATAGAACAAATTCTAGTTGTATTAAAAGAAACTCAGAGCTGTTTGGCCTTGTACTCACAGTGTGAATTATGAGTGCTCTGTTATCCCTTGAACTCCTTGAGATCCAGAACAATCTCTGCCTCCCAAGTGATGGGAATAATGGAGTGTGCTACCTCTGCCTAGTTTGACTGTGGGTTGATCTTTTGATATCCCAGATTTTATTAAATATATAACATATCACCACAAGGTTTTATACCCCAAAATGTCTTCTCTCAAGTGGTCTTTCTCCTAACTGATTTTAATTTCCATTATAACTAAATTGAGCTTATAATACAAAGCAAGAAGCAATGAGAGCAATAGAGAAAGTGTCCTTAGCAGTTGAGTTAATGGTGAGAGTGATAGCAATGATATCCATCAGTGGAGGTATCAGTAGTAATGAGAGGCACCTGATGAGTTTTAGACAGTTCCTGGAGCAGAAACAATGGAAAAGAAGTGGACAAAGCAATGAGGAATGATGATAATAATGAGAAGCCAAGAAAGTATAATAAGCCAAGGCCAAGGGCTGATATAAGACTGTCAAGAGCTTGAGAAGGAACACTGTATGCCCTGGTAACTGGAAAAATTCCATCATGCTACCAACCTGTAATGACCAAGAGCTTAAGAGACCTTAGTCCCAGGAATACCTAGGGCTGCCAAGGGCTGAGGAATTCTCACCTCCTAGACCTATAAATGAGTTATAAATCTATCATTTTAGAGCTAAGCATCCCAGTAATGCAGTTGCATGTGAACTGCAAGAGTAGAGGGCACCACCTACTACTGCTCATAGCTATCAGATTCTGCTGACTGTTGCCTGAAAAAGGGGGTTTTAGAAGCTGCCAAGGATCAGCACTACAGAGGCTTCACATCTATCTCCAATTCCTAGGTAGATAACATAAAAATATAGCCCAAATTAGTGGTAACAACAAGAATGTAATTTCAACTAAGCGAGATTTGAGAGACTATGTTGCTACCAGATCCATACTACAGGAATACAAAAGAAAGCTTCAGGACAAAAGAAAATAATAAAAAATTTAAAATTTAGTTCTTCACAAGGGATTAAAGAGATCTGAAAGCATAATAAGTATGAAGGATTGCTACTGGGATTGTTATCTTACTTTCTCAAATGTTTACAAAATCAACTTAATGTTTAAAATAAAAATAGATGGTATCCTTTGGGAGCTAGCTTATTTTAGGTATCAAATCTATGACAATAATAGAACAAAAGACAAGAGGAGGCAGAGAGTGGGGTACGAACTTTATATTGCACACAAAGTGTTATGATTTTTATTAATATGCTAGTGTAAGTAATCATTCTAAAGAATCCATTAAGAAGAAAAATAATTGTAGCTTTAAAAATATTTAAAAACCAAAATGATTACTAAAAAAAAATACAAAAAAAAACCTCATAAAACCAACAAGCAAACAAAACTAAAATAATCTAAAAGGAGACAGGAAATAAGACTGAGGAAGAAATGGAAAACAAATCAATGCCAGATGGCAGACTTAAGCCTAGCCATATCAACCAATAAATTATATAAATAAACTAAATGCTGCAAGTTAAAAAGACTCAAAGTGGATGAAAAGTCAAGCCTCAGATGCATACTTTTAAAAACAAACATATTTTAAAATCAAACATACAAATAGGTCTATAGGAAAACATGGGCAAGTATATAGATCTCAGTGCTAACAAAAGTTTAGTGAGTATTCCAAAAATACGGTATGTTACTGAAGTCCTATCCCAGAGGCATGGCTCCAGAAAGTCTCAATTTTAGGTTCAGCTACTTGTACTAGCAGCAAATGGAGAAAATGATAGTGAAAAAGTAGAAAGGAATTTAATCAATATGGCAATGTTAGGAAGAGGAGGAAATCAAGCATCTCAGCCATATTGAATCCAAACAGCTACAGAATATGAACACAGGGGAAGCACTGGGGCAGAGAAAGGTCCTCGTAACCAAGCAACCAAACTCTGGTTTCACAATATGTCTGTCTTCTGGGAGACACTTATGTCCTATAGGGACAGTCTGGTCCCCACGAGAGGATTAAAGCTGTTTGGAGTAATCTCATTGTGGAGGGATCTGAGAGGCTCTGCTGTGCCTGAAACCCATGATAATTAAAACCATGACAACATTTTGTAGAGAGCCATTCCCTGAACAATGAACATGCCTACATGTAAGTTGCATAGGTATCTGACTCAAAGTCCAGAAGACAAATGAAAAGACCGAAACTCTAGGCTTCTATCCTGCCCTTAGTTACCTTGTGGGGCCAAGTGAAGATTCAATACTTTTCACCCAAAGCAGAGTTTAGATACATTTTGTAATTGGGAAACTATAGAAAAATCAAATATCCACTCACAACAGGAAGAAATATTCTCAACAATAGGTTGGTTTTCTCAAAGTAAATAATAGATTAAAAAAATCTCAGAACCAATGGATCAATAAAAGAGAAAAATATGTAAATCCACAATTTAGAGTCTAATACACATTGTCTCATTAATCAGTAGAAAAATTAAACTATAGAATCAACAAAGATAATGAAAACTTAAATATAACCAGCCAATTAATTTAATTAACATTTTTATTCAACAAATGCCAGAAGCACACTTCTTCTCCTGATCTATGAGTCACTGCTAACAGATAGTGAGCTGCATATTAAACAAAACCCATGAAATTTCAAGTGATGGAATTTACAACAGGCTCCCTCAAACATACATATTGAAATATTATAAATCACTAATTACATGGTACCCCAAACACATGGAAGGTAAATATTTGACTTGTAAAAGTAGCAGACAGATTAAAGTGTAAAACACAAGGAATTAGAAAATTTTAACTACCACATAAAAATTCTTAGGATGTTGGAAACAAGCAAGAGTAGAGGAGACAAACTAGGACAAGTGCAATGATAGATTTGTGATAGTGTTCAAGGAAACATCATTTTGTATGCTAACTATATTAATTAAAAAGATGTTTTGAGTAAAATTTGTAGCTGCCAAAGTCCCTTTAAAAAAAGAGAATAGTTATAACACCAGTGGCACAGGCACTAAGACCAACAATCAATAAGTGGGATCTCCTGAAGCTGGGAAGCTTCTGCAAAGCCAAGGACACTGTCAATAGGACAAAACGCCAGCCTACAGAATGGGAAAAGATTTTCACCAACCCTACAAGTGATAGAGGACTGATCTCTAAGATATATAAAGAGCTCAAGAATTTAGATCC